>JAIUZE010073470.1:0-78470 GCA_022085475.1 Heliosperma pusillum | reverse complement strand
CACGAAATACACAATACTTTACACGGCTATTATTTTACTTGTGTTGATTTTCCAAAATCGTTTTAAAGCAAACCTTTGAGCAAATATTTATTATTTTTAGAGTTTGTTTTAAAAAGAGTCGTGCATCAATTATTATCAATCGCTTGAGTGAAATACGTTATTGGATAATAGTACATCATTATAAGCTTACAATTCTTTAACGGGAATCTGTGTGAGTTATATTGTACTTTCTTATTAGCGTAAGATAGTATAGAGTATTTAGCGATACTCACCTTGAGTTATAATCATAGTGTTGATTATACGAGTGGGTTGGTAATTTTTGTAATCCGTAGAAAGGTACTAAAACTTATTAATCGAGAATAGTGGACGTAGGTTTCAACGTGTGAAACTGAACCACTTCAAAAATCGTGTGCCTCTCTCTTATCTCTTTACTTTTCGTTATTTCGTTATTCGCGCTTACTTTGATTAATTAATTAGTTGATTTTAATTCATAAGATCGAATAATTAATTACATATCATATAAATCGAAAAAGTGGGGCTAGTTTTTAATACTCAATTCACCCCCCCCCCCCCTCTTTCGTATTCGATCAATAGACTCTACAGTGTCTCTCTTCTTTGTAGTCTCAACATTTAGGATCCGAATTGTCATGACTGACAAATTCCTTTTATGACAAAAGCTCAACTCTTTATTTTCGAGGAGCTTTTGATAAGCATGTCCAGATATCCTTAAAGGGGAGTTTCCTTCACCCTTTTTGGAGAACTCAAGAGTTGATTTAATAGAGACCTTCTCCTCCTTTAGACTGGGGCCCAACTCCGTGACACCAACACTAGGATCATCTGCCACCTCCACCTCCATATTTATCCTCTCACTATCCCTTTTTCTGTTATCGGACTCCGCCTCATGGGTACTATGATCATTTGTCACCTCAATGCTCACAGTCTCCAAATCATTTGAGTTCATATGTGATTCCAAGACTTGAATATGCTTCTTGTTGTTCCTATCCATGTCAACCACATGATCACTCTCCAAACTCTTTTACCATTCTCCTTCATGAGAAGGTGGCCTCTTACCACATCAAGTTCCCTTAAGACATCCTTGTTCCTAGGTTCAACCACCAAAGCCTCACACAAATTCAATTCAGCTTCCGAAAACCTTTTCAACTTAGTTAATGCAATCGCACTACGAAAAAGAGCCTTAACATTCCGGGGGAATGCCTCCAGAATCATGGAGCACAAGTCCAATGCAGCTTGATATTCCTCAAGTTTAAGGGCACATGCAACAAGATTAGAGTTTAGGGAAACAGCAAGATCAGAGATAGATTGAACATCATCACCCCCAATAACACCAATACTCAAACCTAGAAGTTTGCAAGCTTCATCATAAAAAGTTGCAGCCCTATCAAAATAATTTTGTCTAAAGAGATCATTCCCCTTGTCTTTAAGCTCCTTCACCTCAGTCAAAGGTGAGCCCCGAAGATCCATAAAACGGCCTATCATCCTCTCCCCATCACCCTCCATAAAACCATCGTTAACATGAGCACTAGCAAAAGAGGTAGTCGGAGTAGTCGCCGGCGAGGAGGGGTGATCAGGTTGATTTGGGGGTTAATTTTAGGGGTTTAGCTTTTGATTTAGATTATGTTTGTGAAAATAAAGGTTAGGTTGAACTTCCTTCATTCTAGCGTAGGAGAACATAAATACACTCTTAAAATGTACCCTAATATTCTCAAAATATACGTGGACTCTTCTAAAATGTACCGGAAGACTCTATTTTATACTCCCTCCTATTATATGTATTCTTCCCTTTTCATTTGAGTTCTAGGATTAAAGAAATGAATTTGGATCACACAAAACACACAACCCCACATACAATTAAATATAGATCACATAAAACACACAACCCTTGATCTAAAAATGATGAGCTCAAATAAAGATGACAAGGTTGTGATGAATGTCAAGGATATGAACACTACAACTTGTCCTAGTCCAGCATGGAATATAATAAATTTAGCTTATGTTATTTTATTGTTGTTTAATTATTTCAGCATATTTACCATATGTCGTAATTAGGTAATTACATAATAAGGCAAGGCCAATATGAATAGTTTTAGGAAACTTAGTTTAAGGAAAATCTGTTATGTCTTTTTATTCACTTTAGGAGTATGAAATAAGGCAGCTAGGTTGATTATTAGCTAATGTAAATAGAGCTCATATGTATTGCTTATCAGAAGACATTGAATGAATAAGAATTAAAGCTGAAACTTTTGGTGTTTGCAAATTTTGTAAACATAGGATCGACGAGTTTTCGTTCCAACCTTGTTTTTGTTTGACGCGTTTCAGACATTGACACGATTGATAACAATAGGTCTTGCGATTCAATCACCATTGTTCGAATTATAGGTCTAGATCGAGCAAATATCCTATTGTTTTGAGATCGTTACGGATTTCAAAGCAAATATCCCTTATTTTATTATTCTTTGAAACTGTTTCCGCTGCAAGTTAACGAACCTTATTCTTTCGGAGTAATTTTCGTATCAACCCCACCTCCAAAAATGGAAATAAGGAAGAAAACATGAATGGATCAAATAGGAAATAGGGAAGAATAAATGGAATAGGAGGGAGTAAGTAATAGACATAAATACCCACTTGTCATTCTACTTAGAAGTCGTTTGGTTCGCTATAAGAAGATGAAATTCCCGAGAAGATTAAATTCATATGAACTTGAAAATCATGTGAATTGTATAAATGTTGTTTGATTGAATGTGGGAAGTTCAATTCATGTGGGTACTCCTACTTACCTATGGGGAACTAGTTAAGTGACTTCCTACATTATGTAGGAATTGAAGTTCCATAGGAAGTTCCACTTCCCATGAATTGGGCAACCAAACAAGATCATTTAGCCAATTTACATGATTTTCCAATTCCCATGAATTTAAAAGCAGTCAAACAACCCCTTACTATTAATGGCTATAAAAGATAAACTCAAGGTACTTTTTGTCTATTACGAATAAATAAAGTGTACCGGTACATTATAGGAGTGTATATATGTGCTTCCTTGTTTTATCGTCATTTTAAAAAAAAAATATTATTCCTAGGTTATTGTTCTCTCTCTAAAAACTTTAATTATCAATATTATTCCCAGATAATTAACTTTGGCTCATTGGATTACTTGATTATACGCTATTTGTAATAAAAACTTTTATGTACCACTCTTTTCTTGGTTTTTATGCCAAAATAAAAGGAAAACAATTGAGCGGGACGGAGTAGGTATACAACAAGAACCATGACGGAATAAATAAAACCAACACACTTACCCTTATAGAATTACTCATACTAGAATATATTACTCCGCAGTTTCATAAACCCTCAAGACTTTTATATATCACAGACTCATAATCCTAACAATTTTTTAAGAAAACCAGAAGATGAAGATTTGTGAAGACTTTTTTTTATATTCCAAATAGCGTATACTCAAGTAACGTTAAGTGTTTGGGTGTGTATCACGTTGATGAGATATTTTAATGCGAAAACACAAAGCAAACAGATTGCCCAATTACATATCTATACGTCCATGTCACAGCCCCACTTTCACGTTACTTAGTTAGATAATAGATACACGAATTCTCATTTGTGACGGGTATATAAGTCGAAAATTTACGGCCGGTTAATTACTGCCCATTTGGATAGATAAGACAAAAACAAAGTGTCTAGGAAGTAACAATCTGTATTGTCTTATCTATCCACGTGGCTAGTACTTGACTCGTCGCAAGCTGATGACGGATATACCAGTCAAAACTCTCTATATATAAATACAACATACTAGCCTCACAATTAATACCCTTGTCTTCAAAATTTCAAACTAATTAATCATACTCCAAATTAAAACAATCAGAAAACAATGTCTGTCATTACGATACCAGTTAGCCGAGACTTGAGCCATGAAAACACATCAAAATCCAACTATGGTAAAGGTTTGGTTATTGAAGAGATTAAAGATGTTATCAAGGTCCACAAAAATGGACGCGTTGAGCGTTCATCGTCTACAATAGAATCCGTCACGCCTTTTTTGCCTCCTAATCTCGATGTCACGGCTAGAGATGTTTATATCGACAGGGCAACTAATGTTTGGGCACGTACTTACGTTCCTAAACGCAACGGGGACTATAAGTTCCCGTTGCTAGTTTATTTCCATGGAGGCGGTTTTTGTGTTGGCTCTACTTCATGGAAATGCTACCATGAGTTTCTAGGAAATTTATCATCCAAGGCACGGTGTGTAATTGTGTCGGTCAATTACCGTTTAGCCCCTGAAAATCGACTTCCCGCAGCTTATGAAGACGGGATTAAGGCGCTAATGTGGGTTCAGCAACAAGAAAACGGTCCAACTAGCGAATATTGGACTAAATATTGCGACCTTTCTAGCATATTCCTAGGCGGGGATAGTGCCGGTGCCAATATTGCATATAATGTCGCGTTAGAACTTGCTACGGTCCAAATGACTCGGCCGATTAACATCAAGGGTATTATTATGGCCCAGCCCTTTTTCGGGGGAGAAAAGAGGACTAATTCCGAGAAAACCGTGTCAAAATCAAGTAAATCAACAGCGTTAAATATGGTAGTATCAGACACGTATTGGAGACTAGCGTTGCCCGTAGGGAATAACCGAGACCACCCGTGGTGCAATCCGATAAAGGAAGGCACCGCGGTGTTGGAGAATACAAGGGTGATGGTTTGTGTAGCAGAGGAGGATGTCCTAAAAGATAGGAATATGGAGTTTTGTATAGCATTGGGTAAGGCAAACAATCAAGTAAAAGGGATCAAATATGAAGGTGTGGGGCATGGTTTTCAGGTTGTGGATAAGTCACAGGTCTCACAAATGAGGAAGCATCAAATGATGGATGATATTGTCAACTTTATTAACGCATAGTGTATGGGTGTATTCACGTTTAGTGTAAGTTAGTTAAACAATACTCTCGTTTTGATGCAATCATGTATATGAATAATAGCATATGCGGTCCATTCGGTTTGGTCCACAAACGGACCCAGGATCAAAGTAGAGACAATAGGTGGATCATTGACCGGACCAAATAAAAGATGGTTTTGTCTGGTCTAATATCTAATATGGACCAAATTATGTGGTATGGTTTGGTCCGGTCTTTGGTCAAGAGCACGAGTGAAAACACCTAGTAATCATTGTTTTTCACTATGGATATAAGTGGTTTTCATTAATTAAGTACTGGTAATAAATAATTGTTGTCACGTCTTCTTTTTCACCCAGTTATGAAAATTTCTCCGTTCTATGTCCTCTCACTACAAGTCTTCTCATTTTTAATCACGAATAAGTTACCGAGTAAAGTCTGAAAGGGAAGAGTGGTACAGAAGATTGATGAAGATGCGGAAATGACTTCGGAGGGAAGTCGTGTGGGTTAACGATTAATCGAAGAAGGGAAGGGACAATGGGGGCAAGGGAGTAGAGACTAGACAGACATGGTAGGTGAATGGAGAAAAGAGTAAGGTAGTGGAAGGAGATAGGAGATAGGAGAGAGGATGAGGGATTATCATATGGCTTTAAAGTAAGTAATTAGGGTATTCCATAGTAAGGAAATTTTTAGTTTCATAAAAAGTGGAAATCATTTGGTGTAGAGTGTAGAGTGTAGACCAAACATGTTTCCATTTTCTACCATCAACTTTACGTCTTTACATGCTGCTAATTCCATCTTCTTATCGTACCATGAAATTATCTATCAATTACAAATTTACAATACAAAACCCTTGGCAAGTTTTTTAATAGCCGGAGAAGACACATTAGCGAATTGTGTCAAGCACCGCGCTTTTGAATTAAGAGTTCCAGAATCACACCTGGTAAGAGATTACTAAGTGATAATCCATCGACCTCAAACCTCTTTTCCCTTGCTATAAAAGATGTCATTAACCTAACAAGTTTGTGTCCGCCCATCCATGTTTTCAGGTTTACCAAAAGACAAGTAGGGCACTAAGCGAGAAATACCTAATCAAATAAATCGAATGCCTTGCAAATATCAACCTTTATTTTGCACCTAGTAAATATTATCCTAATATAAGACTTACTAACCAGTCCTAACTTCTAAGGATACATTAAGAAAAATCAACTTATTCTTGAGAATGTAGCTTGCTCCTCGCCTACTATAGTATGTATGCATCACTGCTTGACATCGATTAGAGAAAATTGTCTGTGTTGCAAAAGGCTATAGAAAGGACCTACTATATTAGCGTCCATTTAAGAGGGACAAGGTGATAATCGATACGATATGAAGCATTAAGAATACACAAGTTTAAGTACATTCAAAATTTCTACTGCAATTGAACTGAAAGTGATCATACTCAATGTTAGTTCCAATCGTAAAGCGCGCTATACCTTAAACAAGAAAGTGGTTCATCTGAATGCTATAAAATACCACAGCACCTCCCTGCAAGTGATACATGAATGGCTGCACACAGCAATGTAAACCCGAGAAAGCAAGGTGAAAGGATTCTTAAATATCGGTGTGGTGGGCCTACCTCCATAATTAGCTAAGACATCATCACATTATCAATTGATTGGAGAGCTTGGTTCGCGAAAAAACGAACATCTACATCAGGATCCTCACCTAGCTCGACTAAACAAGGACGGATAGTTTTCTCCACCACCTGAATCGCATTAACAAATTCGTGTATATTCATATTAAACAATATATAGTTATATACATAAATATAAAGAGGACATCAACAAAGTATACTGTCATAAATTCTGTTGTATGTATGTAAATATTAGGTAGTTTAACTAATAAAGTAATACAAGACTGGATTCCAAAGGTAGCTCGGTGTGTAAAATCTTTCAAGGGTGTGACAGTTCAAAACCTATCCACAAAAAAAAAAAAAAAAAAAAAACTGTCTTCCAGCTCCACGTAAACCAGGGAAAAAAAAACAACGGTGTAAGTATACTTACAGTCTGATCAACAATGGGTATAATTGACTGGAGCACCTTGGCGACATTGAACTTGATGTTAGGAACCCTAAAGCCATTTTTTTCATTGAATATGTCAGATTGTCAGACAAGATAGCAGCTGTGGAATTTTAGGAGCATTGACTAGAGATGGAGATATCATTCCTACTAAGCAATACCTGTCCTTTGAAGCATTCACGAGAACTGGCAATAGTTTTGAGCATGTAATTTCTGAGCCCAAGACAGGAGCAAGTAGAGATATTGCATGCAAGATGGTCATTCGGTACAGATAATGTGGATTGTTCATCATCTCTAATACCTGTCAATTTATGATAAAGACCTTACTTCTCGATCTCCAGCTTAAATGATGCGTAATCTCAAGAAAAACTAATGAGAAAGGACAAAAGAATAAGAAGATAGATAACATCATGGCCGAGCATGAAGATATCCTCAGAATAAGGTCAAAGAGATAACATGATGTAAGCTTCAAAATGAAACTATTATTTATTTCCCTCATTGAGAGAAGAATGCCACGATTCGCTATCACGTAATTTGGCTAAATTATGCATTTTTTCGGGAGTGTTATTGATTATCGGGTCAGTAAAAGTACTGGTCAGTTTGAGTCAAGTAATTATGGGGTCATTTAGGTATAAGTCGGACCATTTAAAGCGGTGTTTATTTAGATTTTTGGCATATGTTAGGTATATAAACTTACCTCTAACTTCACATTAACCATTTTAGGTGATACTGATTGGGTCATTGTAGGTAGCATGGTATCAAATCAGGTCATTTTAGATTTGGCCCAACAATGGACCGGTTAACTCGTTTTTTGGGCCATTTCCAATTATCTTGTCTGGGTTTAATCCAGGTCATTTCGGTCAAAGTCTACTAACAATCTCTTGCCTATTATAGGGTAAGCGACTGCGAGGCTCGATAAGCAACATTTCCCATGCATGAAAAGAAATATTTTTTTTGTGGATGACACGTGACAAGTTTTTGTCGAGAACTACATTTACTCAATACATCTTAGCAAATCAAATTTCATGAAGTTCTAAATTCAGCTCAAGTGACAGCATACTGAAGCAAAAACATATCTAAAGTTGCACTATGTAAATATTAAACTCCTGCATCCATTCATCGTAGAAAGAAAGAAATAAAGTCAAAGGTCAAGATCATAGATCCAACCTGAGGAACTATGTGCTGCATGGCCCATTCTGGACCAAACTCCTCTGCCAATCGCTTCACATTATTAGCAGCAGCATCACGAATAGAGTACACCTATATCACAAACATTGCTCAATTATTGCTCAAGCATACAAGAGTTACGATATGCACACTATAAATAGTCTTGTTCAAAAAAAAAGTTGCAACATATTATTAATCAATAATCCCGGCGAAGTTTATGCTCTCTCCTTGGTGTAAGGCAAAGGAACAATTCTAACTAGCAAAAATTAAAGGCTTTGACTATTGAAGAACATTATACCACATACTCTAATTTGCGTACCTTATCCTGTAACCATTGCATGCACAGTGCACCAAGTTTATCATCAAAAAATCCAACACCTAGTTGGCTTCCAAGTAATGGAATGTACTCTATTATTGCAAGACGGACTCTCCAGTGTCTATCCTCAGCAAGCTCCACAATGGCTGGCAAGAGGGATTGGGAAAGCAGATCAATGCCAATAACCTGCAAGAATCACCACGTGATTGAGGAATATAAACAAAAAACTACATCACAATTCACAAGGTCGTTTTAAGGAGTAGGACCCCATCCAAAGAGCACATGATTTAGCTAGCAAAAATCCTTCTCAAAACAGGATAATTTTTTTGATCAAGAAGCTTTAATTTTACAGGAGAAACACATAGCAACAGAAACCAATAAGTTAGCAGAAAGTTATTAACTGTAGAACGTAGTGATGATAAACGGTTCAAGTTAAAGAACAACGACAACAACAACAACAAAGCCTTAGTCGCAACATTTTTTAGAATCGGCTAACACAATCATCATTCGAAACTGCCAAGGCATTAGTTAAAAAAAGGTTTTATGAAAACAAAACGTACATGAAATAAAATATAAAAGCAAACGAAACTAGTAGATTGTACAATAAAGCTAAAAAATATGTAAAAAACTAAAATCAAGTGGAAGAAAAGTTTGAAAAAATAAGCAAAAATAAATAAATAAACGATTTTTTGTAAACTGAAAGTATAGCGAAAATTCAAAAATCAAACTACATCTCCATGAAATTCTCTCTCCCCGCCCTAGACTTAAGCTTCAAAAAGAGCCCCGTGCTTAGCTAAAATGAGAGGAAAATCTCACAGCAGACTCATTGAAAATATACATATATATCTTTAGGGGGAAAAAAATCCTCAAGGCACTAAAGAACATCATTATAAATTGATATTCAGAGAAAATTCCACTCTATTAAAAGAAACCCAAGGACAGTTTGCCAGGAAACGTTTTCTTGCCAGCTTATATATTTTGGTAGTGCGTCCTCCCAATGGAAATGACATTTTCGTGAAACCACTTTTACAAATTTCTTCCTTCGACGCGAAGGCTAAATTGGAAACTTGAACCAATGGGCATAAAAAGGATGTAAAAAAAATTTGAAGGGGAAAATAAACAGTCTTCTGATGATTAAACTTTTCATACCCCGTACGGAAGGAAAATATAGCAACTACAAAAATCAAGGAAGAACAAATTACTTTTGAGTATGTACAACTTCCAATCAGCACAACGGAAAAGCAGGAATGGACAAAGGCAGAAATGAAGGAGCAGCACAAGGACACTAAGACAAACCTGATTAACTTGATCAAGTTTGCTGATTATATTAAGGCGAACATCGGGAAACTCATCCTTCAGGAGGGAAAGAAAAATAGGCAGGAGTTGCTCGATTGTCGCATCCTGTATTAAAACCCAAACAAATCTCATCATGGAAGGAAAAATTTTGTACACATAAACTGGCAAAAATTATGATAAAAAGCTAAATGGCAAAGGAAAAACTTATACCACCATATGAAGACCTTGTTGATAAAAAATAAATAAAAAAAAGGTACTACATAGACGTCTAGACTAACAAATTATTTAAACGGAGAACATTGACTAAGTCCAACTATTACTCCCGTTAATTATAATGAGCACACAATTCTCCATAATTTTACCTTTCCTAAAATAGGGGCCATTCCCATGATCACAGATGCCAAAGCGGAACGAACATGCTGAGAAGAGTCAGAGGATAAGTCCTGCAACATAACATTATAAGACGTGATTGAAAGGATGAGTTAGGGGCAAGTAATAACTGAGAGGTTTGGGTTAATTAACGGCGGTTACCTTCACACAAGGCAGAATATGTTGGATTGCCAGCTCTGGACTCAAAATTCGACAGAACTTAGTAACTTTACCAGCAGCTGCAATACGTACTTCAGCTTCATTATCTCTTAGTAATCGCACATATGCTGGAACTAGATCCGCCCTACAATAAGAAGCAACCAAAGCTAGATTATAAACTGCTCCAAAGAACTGCTCACAAGATTTTTATTTGCAGATGTCAGTTAGGTAAAGTCAGTGTTGGTGGTACTCAAGACATGGGTTAAGAAAAAGTGTCAGCAGACATTTCCTTCATAGGCTCCATTCGAAAAAAAATCTGAAACTCAGTTCAGAAGAAAATGGAAGCGAGTCAAGAAATAAACAATGAGCGACCAAGTTAGTTTAAATCAGCTATCATGACTCATGAGAGATCTTTATAAAAAAAAAATTCCAAAGAAGAAAATCAGAGCAGCTCGAATCCAACAATTACCTAGTGGGCTCAGGGCCAACTGCCTCACAGAGCTCATACAACTGATTGGCAACCATATACCGCACACGCCATGACTTGTCCTATTTCATATTCCAAAAATAGGAAATTAGATGCCATGAAATCTGAGAAAAAACAAAAAATCAACTACATGTACACGTGTTATCTTAAAGATGGAATTCAATGAGAAACACAAATCATCACATGTGTGAGTGTCCTAGTAACGGTTCATGCACATGAGTTTACAAGTATACTAAATTGCTCTGATTGATATACGGTTGACATAATGACGAAAAAATAGTGTTCAAAGAGTAACTGCTTTAGATGCAACACGTAATTTTGCTTCTTAAGTACAGTAGAACCCTTGAGCTAAAAGTTTCTTAGCAAAAACGGCATAATACTACAGCATGTGAAAGTCTTGCTGATAGCATCATCTCAGATATATAAATAATAATAATAATTATAATATCAAAAAAAATCCAAAACACACCATGTATGTAAACAATAAACTTTCAACGATTTACCAATTGAAGAGCAGTGAAACAAAAATGCATACAAAGGTACATGACTCTCAGCTGTCATATATACCAGGTCAGATTGATCAAACAGAACCACAGCGTATAAAATTATAAATCATGAATCTCAAAGGCTACCAGCAAGGGCAGCAACAAAGTCAACCATATCTAACATCGGAACAAATACAACACAGAAACAGCAAAGTAACAACGGACATATCTCTCTCAAAGTAAGCCCAAAAAAAAGACCACGAGTAATAACCTGAGAGAAATTAAGAAAGGACATAATTTGAAGTTTGAACAACTTTTAGAACAAAAGGGAGGAAGATCCATTTACCTGAGAGAAATTAACAATAACAGGAAGTACATGTGCAACACAATCCTGCGGCTCCAACAGTTTCCCAAGGGCAGCACAACCCTCAACAGCTAATAACCTCACAGAGTCCTGATCTAGATAAGAAAATTTTGAAAGACTATATAAGACTTGCAAACTTAATAAATTAACGTTTGTCATAAAAGCAAGATGAAAACAGGCCGATTCCCTGCCGCCCCCTTCCACACACACACACATAAACAGATTAACAGAGGGAGAAGAAGGTTAACTCTTTAAAAGTCACTAGTCAGAGAGGATATAAGAGAGTTAAGATTAAACGTCTCCATATACTAAAAAAAAACCTCTCCGCCTAAAACTCACGTTTCTATATAGATTCCAACCATTTTTTCCTCTGTGGCATCTCTTGACTTCAGATGCACAAGAGCCTCAAAAGAAAAAACTTCTTAGCTTCAAGTTTTGGCCTCAACCTGATCAATTCCTTTCCTTCCACATGCACCCACAATAAAAATTTCCAAATGACCAAAGTTGAGGTTATAATACTCTATTCCAATTTCCAAGTGACCATTTCATGCTTACAGTACTAAGGGAATCCTTCATACCAAAAAAAAAAAACAGTGCTAGGGGAATCCAAATAATTCCAAAAAGATAAGTCTCATAGAGCAAACCATCACCAAAGCATGAAAGGAGAGGGTGTTTGTTGAATTTCCAACAAATGGCAAATCAAGAGTGCTCTATGTAATGCCTTTTCAAGTTGTGAGCATGACTAGCTTTTATTTGCTTCAGATTATTTGAAGTGAAGTGTTGATGGAGAAAGGGTAAGAGGCTTACTTATACTTAGTGTTTAGTAAACAAAATACACCTCTAGGCTCTAGGTAAAAAAATTACCATGAACTAGGCTTTGATATTAATTTGGTTTAAGGAAAAGACGAGGACCTTTGAATTTCATATGTAAACCATTGAAATTGGCAAGAGCGTTTCTTGGCCAAACTTACAAAAAATATGAAGAAAAGGAGACCGCTTTTACAAATATGAGATGAAGAAAGTGAAAATTGGTGGTGTAGATTTCCGGACCACAGCCTTACACACCTGCACAACAAGGAAGCCACATAGCAACACATTTACCACTTCCTTTGCTATTCCCATTGTACATTTCCCAAATATTTATGGCTTGTTTATTATATCTTTGAGTATTTTTCGTTTTCCCTACCTTGATTAATTATAATCAAATAGTCAATTGGCAAATAAGATAGAGCTGATAAGTATGGATTATTTAAGTTTAGTTTCCAAGGTCTATCTAAATATTATTATAACTAAAAATCCCCAAAAACATCGAGTGTATTATTGTCATGAATTCACACATTATGTTATTGCAATCACCCAGCGTGTCCGATTTACTATTGAGAGTGAATCAAGAATTCCAATCAGGAATTTGAATTCAGGGTAAGGTAAAGAATCAAGTAGCCCTGGTTGTACAAACCCCATGCCCCATGAAAAAAAAAAAAAAAAAAAGGCCCTTGGAACAAAATGCCAACAACTCAACGAGTACCAAGCTGCCTAAAAAAAGATTTAGGATAAAATTGGGAGATTAGGATGAATTCAAACAAAACTTTGTGTCATTGCTATAATCACCCTTCCAATTCTATAAAGCAAACAAAAATAACTAGGAAGTTCATTGCACAGACATAAAGTGAAAACCATAAGGGACTGAAAAGACGCAGTAAAAAATTGTTACCATCTTGTGTCAAGTCTTCAAACATTCCCATCACGTCAGTCTTCAAATGACTAGGCTCAACAGTTGCAGCAAACTTCCCCAAATTCGTGGCAGCAGATCTTCTCACCATTGGCATGTCATCTTGACACAATTGGTTATAAATTGATCTTAGCTCTGTCTTCAAAGCATCTGGCGCACTTGGATAAGCAATGTGGAAAAGTCCACAAGAAGATACTCGTGCAGTAAACCATTCCCCAGCTGACAGTCTCTGCAGACAATAGCATTTACTTCATAAGGAATAAAAAAATAATTCATGAGAAATGAAAATTAGCCATTCACAATGCCAAAAGATTGTACAGGTAATACAACTACAGCCCTTAGCTCTAAGCTTCAAACTTTATTGGTTACATTTTGTCTCATCACTAATGAGAAATATTAGCCCTCCATGCCTTAAGGCTCCCGCAAAAAAAAGCGGTGTAGGAATGGGTTGGAGGTACAGAGCCTTACTCTCAGGTTAAGACCTGTGTTACCCCGACTCTCAGACACGGTGTCGTGCCAAACACGTGGGATACGGCTATTTTGTACGTTTTTTCTAATTTGTTGGTCTAAAGTGAAGTGCCGAAATGCCGTGTCATGTCGGACATAGTAAGCAAGTAAACTACCTTTCGACAAACAACTTTGAGAAGGGTACTTCAAGTCGAGCGACACGCGACAAGGCAGCTAAATGAAATGCCCAATGTGTAAGACAGAAGTATAAAGATATGTTCTGTGCCACAGTAGAGAAGTCAAATTTGACTCAGTTACATGTTTTACAACAATCAACATTGTAGGAAGTAATCGATCATCTATGAACTTCTGTCCCATGTCGAACACATTGGACAATAGCAACTTATAGATATGATAGTGAATGAGAAACAACAAACCTTCACTAGAGGGATAAAATAATCAACCAAATCAGTCTCCTTCATCTGAGATCCAATCCTGCACAACGACTCAACTGCTTTGTCCCTAACACACGTTTCTTCAACAGTGCAAAGTGTCTCAAGAGGTGGAAGCAAAACATGGGCGTGTTCAACACCCCCAACATAAGGTAAAAATACACCCAACTCCTCGGCCATTGCAAGAAGAACCTCGTCATCATCATCATTATTCTCACTCAAAAACGGGATTAACTCCTTTCTCGTCCGCTCTTCTCCAAGAGCACGGGCAATGGTAGATAGTCTTCTAATAGAATTTAGCCGCAGCTGTATATCATCATTCTTTAGCTCATCTATCAACACCGCAATCGGATACAATGGCTCGTCCATCATAGACATTGTATCTCAAAAGGGTCTTCAAATATATAACTAATACATACATTCATCAAACCAATAATCATCATATTAACACTATGTCTTCTAGCAGAAAATTATACATAACCCAGAAAGCAGATTCAAATATTCAAAAAAAATACCCAAATTAAACCACTATATAAAAATTAATGAAAGGGGATCTGAAGAGAGGTCATTAACATTCAGAATTCAAATATTCAATTAGCAAAGAATTGACATGAACTGAAAAAGAGTACCAATTACGAAACTAAATCATCCAATAATAGAAAGTAATGGCAAGCTGATGCTCATCATTAGAAATTGAAATGAAAGATGAATAAATGGAGGGAAAATGTATAATTTTGGCTAAATGGGTATTGAAATGTTGAAAAGATATGAGAAAAAATGAAAGATGAAAGAGAGAAATGGATTAACCGGTGCAAGGGAATTAGGAATTATTGCCGGAATTGGATCCCAAATCCTGTAATACGTGACCAAAATTATGAGATCGATATTGTTTTATTCTTTTAGGAGAGAGCGATTCTTTTGTGAAAGCCAAACAGATTTTTTTTTTCTCTAAATTTTGGGCTCAATAAAAAAGTAAGCTCTCGAAATCCTTTTTATAAAAAGTTGAACATTAGGCATATCCGTCGTTAATGAACATACCTCGAATCTCCTCACATAAAGAGGCAAATGAAGATACATATAGTTTCCACTTCCTCTCTCAGTTACCTCCTTGTGAGAGAAGATACAACTCGTTTTCACTATTCATTGAATACGAATATGCTTCGTTTTCAATGAGACCAACTACTCATAGTAAACCAACTCTCTCTCTGCTCTCATCTCACCCAAATCACATAAAACCTAAATATATATGTAAAAACAAAAAAGAGAATTATATAGTGTACCCCCGAATTTTTTTATTTTCTATGTTGTACACCTACCTTTTTTAAATTTCATTATGTACCCCTGAACTTTATACATTAGCCTACACATTGACCTTAGTGATTGTTATTAGGGATGGCAGTGGGTCCAAGACCCGATCCAGACCCGTCGGGTCGGACCCATATGGGGCGGGTATGGGTCTCATTTTTCAGACCCAATGGGTATGGGTCGGATATGGGTCCTCAAAAAATAATTCGGGTCCGGGTATGGGTCTAACTTACGAGACCCGTACCCGACCCGTAGACCCTTAATTTAAAAAAAAAAAAAAAAAAAAAACTGAAACTAAACTTCTGCTGAAGATACGTAGTTCAATCTTTTTGTTCAAATAAGACTTTTCTCTCCCTTCATAAAACACACATGTCACAAACTCTAGTCTCAACCATTTAAATTTATGGAAAACCTAGAAGACCCACAATATTCCCCTTTCATTCCATTCTCAAACATTTTTCCAAAACAAAGAACACCATTAATTAAACATATACATCAAGCTTGTATTTATAGACGAAAATCTCATATTCAACCCCAAATGAAAACTTGAAGAGCTAGGAGAAGATAAGGGAGATTTAAATCAAAGCTTGTTGTTGTTTCATTATTTGATAAAAAATTCTTGTTAAAGAAGAGCTTGTTGTTGTTGCTTTATTATTTAATTTTGCATTATTTAGGATTAGATTTGAATGAAATGCCATAATTACGTAAGAAAATTGGGTGATTTGATAAATTGGGGTTAGTAAGTGATTGGAAATTGGAGAATTTTTTTTTTTTAATATTAAAGTTCAGACCCGCGGGTAGACCCGGACCCGACCCGGACCCATTGGGTATGGGTATGGGTCTGCTGATTTCGGACCCTTGCGGGTATGGGTCGGGTATGGGTCTAAGGTTTGCTTTCCGGGTCCGGGTCCGGGTCTAGGTGGACCCGACCCGTTGCCAACCCTAATTGTTATTGCTAAGTTAGTTTCTTATTTGATCTCTTAAACTGTCTCTTTACTGTTCTAATTACTCGACAACTTAGTGGATTACTTATTAGTTCCGAATTACTCATTTACCCACCAAATAATATACGAATCTAACTAACATTTCCTGAAATCTCGGTTATTTTATAAGGAGGGTTTATAAGAATAGTTGTGCATATTAAAAGTGAGTTGTGATGTATCTTATAGAGGATGCTAATAAGACATTAAAAAGTTAGAAAACTGTTTTTTTTTTTACCAGCAGTAAAAGTAGTAGCTTACACAGTACAAATCCAGCACTTTGAGTCGGATTTTATTATTACATTATTTGAATTTAAACACTTGGATGACAAACAAAGTAGGCTTCTTGAGTGGACGATTGGAGCTGACCAAATGTACTAGCATTTTCCCTCTTCTTAATTAACTAAGCTTCAGAGGAGTAACTACAACAAGACACACTTATGCCACAAAGACGTAGAAATTTTTGGAGAAAGATCTACTTGACAAGCAAGTAGACAAGATATGTCTCGGAGATTCATCCCCTTGGCCATATTTCTTCTTAGGAGCGATTATTCCCCTATTCTTTCAATCTTTCAGACGATGATTAAAACACGATCGTTGCCCAACAGACGGACAAACCAAGTAGACAAGCCAGTAGTCAGTCAATAAAAGCGACCACCCCTCATCCAAATTTCAGCCCATAGCCATCATAAGAGACTTTGATATAGAGGAACCAAAACGCTCAAGAAGCCAAATGATGGTGTATCCGACACGGACCACGTGCATATAGACATCATAGACAACCCATAAACCTTTATTAAAGAACAAAGTGGTGCAAAGGAAACCAACACCTATACAGACCCAGCAAAACATCGTCCCATAAACAAGATTATTAAGACAGAGACTCTCATACACGTTAATTATTTGGATCAACAGAGGAAATAGAAAACTAATGATCATGAGATAAATGGGAAGACCACCGCTTCCAACCTTAACCATCGCCACTGACAAATCCAAACTCGAACCAACCCGGCTCATTCCTCCACGGACAAAACAAAGAAGGCCAAACTGAAATAACCGCCCAAAACTCCATTCAACTTCAAACCAAAGAACCCATCAACACAAATCAGAGGACAGGCGGAAACCAAGTACCAATCAAGACCACCAAAGACACCCGGAGAACCACACCACATAAACGACCACCCAAACAACGCGACAAAAGTGAAAAAAGGACCGATTGGTGGGGGAGAGGGCGAGGGGAAAGGGGTAAACAAATTGATCCTTAAGCACGGACAGACAACAATGATGGGCTATACTCATCAAACTCAACAGACACAAAACAAACCGGAAATGGAAGAGAGATGCAAACCCCGGGGGCGAGGGGAAAGGGAAACACCCCCGAGACGCATACAAGACTAAATCTAGCCGGAGAAGACAAACAAGATGACGATCAACGAGCCGTAAACTTTACGGAACAACCAGCCACACGAACCTCAACGGATTAAATGAAGATGACGATACTGATGGATAAGAAAGAGGAGCCATATTATTGAGCATTATTAATCAGTTTGGAAATACGGTTGTTTGATAATCGATATAACTAATGTAGAGTTGAAGGAGCTCCTCATGTAGAGATAAGTAAGAAGTTTCAGTTACAACGTATATTACAAAAAGAAAGGGGTGCAACATAGATTACTGAAAAACTGAGTGGAACACCATATAATATCCCAAATTTTTTTTTAGCAAAATCAATTGGCATGACAGATCTCGAATCTCCGGTACGTTAAAAAATTTAATGGCATCGTAAATTGTTTAATTTTTATTTTTGAATCCTTCATACTTGCATATTAAATTTTTTTCGTTATTTGTATTATGTTACGTTTTATCTAAATTCGAGTCAACATGCGAAAATTAGTAGACATTGATTCCAAAGTCAGTCCATAGGACATACGTTGAGTATCAACGTTCACGTCGTTCAGCCATAATCCATGGCTGGACGGTGTTACTCAACCTCAAGTCCATTGATCGACATTGAATCTCAACGTCTGTCGTTGGTTGGACGTTGATATTCCATGTCCATCCATGGATTGGACGTTGATTATCATTGTCCGTCCATAGTAACCAACTTCTCGTATTTTAGTCATGAATCGTAAGAAGATGATTTTAGGCAAATAAATTTCAGAGCGAGGACTTAAAAAGTTTGAATTAATATTCGAAACCACTTATTATTACATAAAATTGTAAGAAGATGATTTTATTTATTTATGCCATATAAATAAAAAGGGATGATGAGATCAATTGATAAGAGTCGGGACCATTGTTAGAAGGTGAAGATTTAGGGGGAAAATTTATAATTTTGTGAAACCTTTTAGTACATACTAGTGTCGATCCCACGCGAAAAACGCGAATTTTTTTCATAAAAATATTTCTAAATAAAAATATTAGAGAATTTGACAATAATTATATTTATTTTATTTTTTAGACTGGTAGAGAATTTGCTTTGTTCGTGTAAAAGTTAAACAAATAATTAATGTAAAGTGACTATAATTACTATTAATATTTACGGTATATAATTAATTAGGAGGTAAATATTGTATAAGACTAAATATGGATAATGAGATCAATTTAGAAGGCAAATATTTTATAGTAGAGAGTCACATAGGCGGAAAAACTGAGCGGGAAAATTTGGAGATGTGTAAATCTTTTAGTAAATAGGAGATTTAGTATTTAGTATTAGTGTTTGATATTAGTATTAGTATTAGTATTAGTATTAGTTAGTATTAGTAGGCTAAACGGCTAAACCCTCCAAAAAGAATACGGGCTTTAATGAACCTTGGGATTGTCAAACAATTGTAAAAATAGGTTAGACCGCTAAACCTTACAAGAGAGTATGGTAGATGAATTCACTTTTTTTGTCCATCAAGCCATCATACAACAATGGCGGTACAGACCCTAAACAAGGATCCTATTAAGGTTGTTAACCCCAATCCAATGAACGAGGATCCTATTAAGGTTGCTAGGTCGGTGGTGGCAGCTTTTTTGCTTCAACGTTTTAACGAAATATCGAGATTGAACCCGAACGATTTCGATCCGAATCCCGTATTCACACCCATTAACTCGGAGGAGATGCTCGCTTATCTAAACCGCCATCATCTGATATCTCCTTTGGAGAAAGAGGCTTTGATTAGAACGGTTGGTGCTAATTCTGAATCGGATAGAGTCGATGATTTCATCTTTCAATTCCGCACTTGTTTCGTTTGTGACGGATACGGGTGGTGTAACCTGCTACTTTGCTTGCAACTTTAATGGCACTGGCAAAAACATGGTATATGTCATGTCTATTCAACCCAATACCCTCGTTAAAGAGCTCTTGTCGGGTTCTCTTCGCTTCCACGACTTGGCGATGTCGCCTCATCACGTATTCACGTGTCCGACATTGAGGAGGACGAAACCATAAAAAGGGAGACTATCAGGCTACTCAACTCTATTTAACTCATAATTGTTGGATAATTAATCAATTAATTAACTTCTGAATGATATTGGTATATCAGGTTGATAGCTCTTATTAACTGATACCATTATGTATTCTGTATTATGTCGAACGAATGAGATTTCTGTCGAATGTCGTGTCTGGTTATACAACTTTTGCAATTTCTTGAACATGAATTTCTATTGCTTTTGATATGAACTGAATTTTCATTCAGTTAGTTTGTAAGGACTTACAGTCGTTACAGACATAAATGCTCCACTTCGACTTTGAGGTTCTGTTTTGGTAAAAATTTACCGTATGACTAATTATGGTTGTGGATTATAACGACCATCTACATTGATGAAAGAAATGATAAAATAATAACCAATGCAGATGTAAAATACGAGGAAATAAAAATGAACACTAAAGATTGGTGACGCGGAAAACCCAATGTGGAAAAAATCGCGGGGGGAGTCGGAATCCCGCCAGATATTCACTATAATCGAGTTGGGGAATTTCTAGTATCGAGGATACAAATATTAATAAAATTGTTTGTTAATGCGATAAACGAAATTATAATTATTGGTTTAAGATGCCTCCGATTGGAATATCCTCTTCTGTTTAGTCACCCTTTGTTTTATACTCAGTCTCAGCTAGGAGGCGCCTCTCCCAGAAAATAGCAACTTCCCCTAGAAAATATGAAGTTGTTGTTGACTCTTCTCCGAAGAATATAGCTGTTATCTTTGTTTGATCCAAAGATCCTGCGCGGGCCACATCATGCTTCCTGATATACAGCTGGTTCTAACACATGTACGAGGAGAATTGTAGAGATTATACTTGGTTTAAAGGTTGCCCCATGGTAGCTAGGGCGTCCGCCTCCACATTCTGTTCTCTGGGGATTTGTTTTATTTTGAACGTTGCGAACCTGAGTGATAACCCTTTTGCTACCTTCAGATAGGCCATCATTTTGGAGTCTCTGGCTGCGTACGAGTCATTCACATGGTTGAGTATGATTTGTGAGTCCCTGCAGACTTCGATGTGCCTGATTTTCACATCCAGGGCCAACTGGAGGCCCAGGATCAAGGCCTCATATTGCGCTTCGTTTTTTGTCGCCTTGAACTCGCACCATACTGCATGTACTATGAGGTCTCCTAGAGGTGACTGTAGGACCAATCCTAGCCATGCCCCCCTCATGTTAGAGGCCCCATCCACGTTCAGCACCCATATTTGTTCGCCTTTGTCTTCCTCTAGGGTCAAGATATCTTTTTCTGCCTGGGTTTAGAGGTTGGGGTTGAAGTCGGATATAAAGTCTGTTAGAGCCTGTGATTTTATCGCGGAGCGGGGTATGAAATTTTAGATCATAACCACTTAGGTGAACAGACCACTTGGCCATTCTTCCAGACAGTTCTGGCTTTCTCATGATGGTTTCCAGGGGGTAGTTTGTTATCACAGATATAGTATGGGACTCAAAACAAGGACGCAGCTTATAAGATGTTGTAACGAGTGCAAGAACAAGTTTCTCAAGTGATGTGTACCTGGTCTCTGCAGGAAGCAGAGACTTACTGACGTAATATACAGGGTGTTGCACCCCCTCTTGTTCTCGTACTAGCACAACACTGGCTGCTGCTTCAGTCACTGATAGATATAGGAATAAAGGCTCTCATGGCTCTGGTTTTTATAAGAGAAGGGGAGTGATGAGGTAATGCTTCGCTGAATGCCTTTTCGTGCTCCTCTGCCCACTCGAATCTCTAGCTCTTTATGAGTATATCATAAAAAAAGTCTGCATCTATCCAAGGATCTTGAGATAAAGCGGTTGAGAGTTGCGACTCTTCCCGTTAGGCGTTGGACGTCTTTTCGCTTTTGTGGTGACTCCAGTTGAAGTAAGGCTTTGATCTGTTATGTGCTAGCCTCAATCCCCTTCTGAGTCACCATGTATCCTAGGAATTTCCCGCAGGAAACACCAAAGGTGCATTTTGATGGATTCAGCTTCATCTTGTACTTTCTCAGGGTGCTGAATGTTTCAGCCAGGTGTTTTGCGTGCTGCGTGGCTTTTTTCGACTTGACCACCATATCATCAATGTATACCTCCATAGTTTTGCCTATCTGATCTTTGAACATCATGTTCACCAGTCTTTGATAGGTGGACCCGCATTTTTTAGACCAACCTGATAGCGGATAGTGCCTTTGTTTGTACGTCCTCAAAAGTAGCACATGGATACTTAGTTAGATCTTTGTACAAATCGAGTCTTGGTAGAGCCCCGGCGAAGGCTTCTATGACAGTTGATATGTCACACCCGGGGATCGCCACCTTTTCTTTGTTGAATATGTTCAAGAAATCTCTGGTGGATTCCTCGAACCCTTGCATTATCCGGTAGAGGTCCCTGGTCTGCTTCTCTGGCTTTCGGTTGCTGGCGAACTACTGGTTGAAGGAATTAACCAGGTCGGCAAAGGATGCAATACTTCGGTTGGGCAGGTTGACAAACCACTGTAGGGCCGCTCCAGACATAGTTGATCCAAATCCTTTGCACATACAAGATTCTTTTATGGATCTTGTCGCGAGCACCACCATCATCTTCTGCTTGTAATGGTTGATGTGATCAAGGGGATTTGCGGTGCCGTCGTAGAGCGTCATGGCTAGCGGCACAAAACCTTTTGGAACACTGACAAGGGCTATGTTATCCACAAAGGGAGAGTCTGCATAGCTATCTCGTGATGCTTTCTCCAAGGGCGCCTGGTATCTTATTGATCAGGTACCTCAACTCCAGGTATTGTCGCTCTATTGGGTTACCTGCTCCTGCAAGAGGGTTAGAACCGTGCGGAAAGAGGCCAAAGGGAATACCTCTTGACCAGGCTTCTCCAGGCGGTTGGATGATCAATGGACCGGTACTGAATATGGATCCTGATTGCTATCCAGGTGTCTGGTTGATAGTTATGGTTCCCAACCATGCTCCGCTAGTCACTTGACTGCTTGGTGGTGCCAACGTATGGTTGGTGGATCCAGGTGACCTTTATGGTGTTTGCTGGGTGGTAATGCCTGCAAAGGATTGGAAGTCAGGTCCAAGAAGACTACTAGAATAAACGTTACCCGGGGTTTGCTGCAGGTTATGCGATCGGTCGAAGGACGGAGCTCCCAGCCCCTGCGGCTCGATGGGTACACTAGGTGGCACGCCTCAGAGATCTAGTCTGGTGACTAATTATGATGGAATTATTCGAAATAGTCCTCCTCCAGCAATTGGTCTCGTAGCTGCAGGAGTTACTAGGCTGGGTACAGATTTCTCTCGTGCTAGAGCTGCGATCTGGGCTCTGAGATCCTGGTTATCCTTTTTCAAGCTCTGCACTGCTTGACGCAGGGTGTCCATTCCCTCGATCATTATTTGTATTGGGTATGGTGGAGGAGGTCCTGATTTCTTTGGGGCCTTATTCGATGGATCCTCCTGGATCTGCGCCCTAACTGTAGTTTCCACTCCGCTGGGGCTGCCATCCTTGGTGGATCTTGGCGGATCGAACAGGTTTGCTTGCTTGAGTATCTGCGGTGGCTTAGAAAGTGACAGCGTGGTCTGTTGGGACATGCTAGCTGAGGACATCATGCTTGCAGAGGGTGGTGCACTGACTGGCAATACTGATGCTGAGAGTGGTCTTCCTCTGGAAGATTGGATGGGTGCTCCAGAAGCGCTGGAGGTGTTCTGACTGGATCCAGACATGCTGATGGATAAGCTTTTGCGAAATTTGGCTATAGGAAATGATCATTATGCCCCACGGTGGGCGCCAAAATGTTTTGGTAAAAATTTACCGAATGACTAATTATGGTTGTGGATTATAGCGACCGTCTATATTAATGAAACGAATGATAAAATAATAACGAATGCATATGTAAAATACGAGGAAATAAAAATGAACACGAAAGATTGGTGACGCGGAAAACCCAATGTGGAAAAAACCGCGGGCAGAGTCGGAATCCCACCAAATATTCACTATAATCGAGTTGGGGAATTTCTAGTATCGAGGATACAAATATTAGTGACAGTGTTTGTTAATGCGAGAGACGAAATTATAATTATTGGTTAAGATGCCTCCGATTGGAATATCCTCTTCTGTTTAGTCACCCTTTCTTTTATACTCAGTCTCAGCTAGGTTTTCTCTTCCACCGCTCCTCCAGGTGCCTCTCCCAGAAAATAGAAACTTTCCCTAGAAAATAGGGAGTTGTTGTTGACTCTTCTCCGAAGAATATAGCTGTTATCTTTGTTTGATCCAACGATCCTGCGCGGACCACATCATCAATTCTTGACTCATTATGCGGACCTATGGATGTCTGCCACGTGTGTAACACCCGCAATTGTACCCTATTTTTATAGTGAAAATATTTTACGGATACTTTTCAGCGAATTTTAGTTTTAATTTAGAATTTAATTTTCCGAGTCGAATTTAGAATTTTCGAGTTCGTATTTGGAATTTCCGCGAGATTTCAAGTAAAACCCGTCTTAAGTCGTCTTTGACTTTTTCTTGACTTTTCCACTCACTCTTTAAATATACTCCCACATAACCTAATATTACCTCACACAACTCAACTCTTCCTTCTTACTTAAGAAAACCCATGAAAACCTAGCTTCCCTAATCTTCCAACCTTAGATTCGTCATAACTCCTTCATTTCTCGCTCAAATTCACGTAAGTTCGTCTTATTCTTCCCCTCTTAGCTTCCTCTATCCGTATTGGTAATAAAATTACCGTCTTTCTCGTTTTTTATATTATCCGTCTTTCTCAAGGTGAATTATATTCATCTTTTGTTATCTAATTGTAGGTGGAGAGTTTCTAGAAATCGATTAAAGACGCGAAAAGGATAACGGTGAAGGGTTACTCGATATCATTTACGTGTTTTATGTGTTTTCTAGGCTAGTAATCATATTTAGATTATGGTTAGTATGCTTAGGACTTGTGTTGTTGTTGATGGATGTTGTTAGTTGTTAATTGATATGAGAATTGATGGTTTGTGATGATAAATGAGGATTTTTGTTGTGGGTAACTTGTTGTGATTTGATCGTTCCTGAATCCCGTGTGGGACGCTGGCTGCGTCGTGGGACGCAGGCTGCGTCGTGGGACGCAGGCTGCGTCGTGGGGGCACTGACAGCGTTACTCGCGGCCGACTGCAGTTTTCCTGCACTGACCCCTTTTCGTAAAATAATCATATCTCCTTCGTTACTTGCTTGTCTTGGGCTTGTGATATCCCGTTGGAACCGTAAGAGGATAAGCTATCACCTCCATTTGGAATATCTGCATTTGCATGTCTAGAACTCTAGTTATGACCGTTTGAAGTGGACCCTTGTTTTAGTTGGTTTCCAAACAACGTTGTTTTGGAGAGGTGATCTATGTTTTTATTCATTATGCTTCATAAACTTGTTCTAATGCTTATGTATCATGTATTGATTCATTTTTATCATATTTAAGTTTATATATTTCCCTAATCACATGTTTTGTGACGGTTTTTGGTATGTCCCACTTTGAGTCGTTTTTTACAAATGTTACGGTTTGAGCACTATTTTGTCTTGTGCTTTGTACTCTCATTTCCTTGGCTACCTCCACGTTCGTAAGGCTGGAATGTGGGAACGGGGATGTATCCTATTGCTTAATTGCATGTGTAGTGGACATACGACGACGTTGTTGGGATTTGAACGCATTGCGTTGATCGACCCGGCCGGCCGTCAAATGTTGTATACTTGCGAGGTGGTGTTATTTGCATGTAGCGTACCGCTTGTTATGAGGCTTGTGCTCTTTTCCGCCTCTTTCGTGAAGGTTGGCCGAATTTGGGGTACTCGGCGTCTATGATTGACCGAGTCTTGGATGTGGAACGTCTTACCACATGTCGAATCGGAACACGTCTTATTCCGAGAGTCTGGCCAGGTTTAGACTAGGACCGTATTATTATCGTCGTCCTACTGGGAGGAAATTAGTCTACATATACGAAATGAATTGAATCGTGTATGCGTTCAAGGAAACGTCTTATCCCGTGGATGCCTTTTAATCATACTTGCCATGTACATGGATGCTAGTTGCGTTTCATTTACCGTGAAGATGTCGTCATTGTGTCGTGTGTTTGGGATGGATGATTACATGAATGATTATATGATTGATCATTGAATGACTTGGCATGGTTTGTTTTTCGAGTCTCAATCTTATCAAACTTATACCGCTAACGGTGAGATGCAAGCCCTAGTGAGAGTGTATTCGGTTGCCTAAGAGTGTCTTTCCCCGAGTCTTTGTATAACATGATGGATTCGGATTTGTATTCCATATGCTCTTATCAATATATATTGAATTGCCTATCTATCCTTATCGTATTGCACATGTATATCTATATATGCATGCTTATCTTTTGTATTTCCTTCTATGTACGTTTAATGTGATATGGCTGGGAGAACCCGGAGTTACTCCCCACTGATTGTGGCGTTCATGTTTTTCATGGATGAACAGGTTGCTTGCTTGGATGGCTTTTTGGTTGTGGTATTTTGGGTTCGGGTGTGAGCTAGCGGGCGTTGTCCCTGGATGAAACACCTCTAGACGTTATTTAGCTAGGTTGCTAATCACTTTGACATTGATAACATTTTGAGAGACTTCGTCTCTTTGTTGTATTTCATACTTTGGTTTGTAATATTTGACACTCCTCGTATTTTCTATTGCATGTAAAAAGTTTTAAAAACACCGTATTTCCGCTAATTAAATCACATGCTTGTATGTTTTATTTCCGCATTCGCGAGGGTTGTCACACTATGCGCTTAATTCAGCTCGCACAAGAGTGTTAGTGGGTGAGATTAATTATTTAGGGACCTGTTGAAACTCCTCTAACTGCTCTTCATATCAGAATAAATACAGTAGTGGGCGAGTCTGAAAGGCGACAGTAGTGTAATCCTTGGGGAACTACTAGTCATTAACTGATCGCCACCATAATCGTACCGGAATAAGTTTTCAAGGCAGTCGCTCTTTTCGACGTCACTATTTCTTTCGGTATTTCTAATCTTTTATCTCTCGTTACAGCATTTTACGAATAACACGGAGTAGCATTATATTTTGTCTTATACTCACAAGAGAGATTTGTTGAAAAATGTAACAGTTGTGGAAACCATTAAAATCTAAATCTTGTACGCATAAATGTTCACCTCCCAAACGAGTCCCATTAAAATTTAAAATAATTTTAATTTTGTCAATGAGAGATTTCTTTTGTGCGCTAAACAAACTTAAAAAAAATATACTCGTACTCCGTATTATAGGGCCATGTCATCATAGTTGCAACTTGCAAGCCTCAAAGGCCATTTGTACTTGATAAGTACGTACGGAATTACGGATAACGGGATAAGTGTAGTGTATCTTACAAAATTTATCACAGATTCTTGTTGATTCTCGTGTAAGATTGACCATATTCGCCATAAATTTTAAATGAGTCAAATAGTTACCATTAATATAATTATATAAATAAGACAAATACAGTTAAATATTAGCAAACAACTTGTCTTTATTTATATAAGTGACAAATATTTGACCCGTTTTAATCTTAATTTGAGTATAATTTATAGTTCGTTGTATTTATTTTGAACACGAAAACTGATTGAAATTGATAGGTAGACCTGGAAAACGGGTCAATCGGGTCGGGTTCAGGTCGGCCCAGTTTGGGTCGGGTCAGTTCGGATCTCTCGTTAATTTCAGGCTAATTCGGGTCATTTCGGGTTTATTTCGGGTTTGTTGTCGGGTCGATTTCGGGTCACGGGTCGGGTCCTTCGGGTCGGATCAATCGGGTCTCGAAATCGCGGTGACCCGTGACCCGAAATTGACCCGACCCGTGACCCGAAATTGACGTGGTTTATATGTCGAGTCTCTATCTTATCAAGTATGTGCCGCTAACGGTGAGATGTAACCCTTAGTGAGTATATAGTTGCCTAAGGGTGTCTTCCCCGAGTCTATCTATAGCATGGTGGTTACAGATTGTACTTCATATGCTCTTGTCATTATATATTGAATTGCATATCTATCCTTATCGTATTTCACATGTATATCTATATATGCATGCTTCTACTTTTGTACTTCCTTTTATGTACGTTTAATGTGATATGGCTGGGAGAACCCTGAGTTACTCCCCACTGATTGTGGCGTTCATGTTTTTCATGGATGAACAGGTTGCTTGCTTGGATGGCTTTTTGGTTGTTGTATTTTGGGTTCGGGTGTGAGCTAGCGGGCGTTGTCCCTGGAAGTTTCACCTCTAGACGATTTTAGCTAGTTTGCTAAACACTTTGACATTTATAATATTTTGAGAGACTACGTCTCTTGGTTGTATTTCATACTTTAGTTTGTAATATTTGACACTCCTCGTATACTTCTTCTTGCATGTATAAAAGTTTTTAAAAGCTTCATAATTCCGCTATATAATTCACACGCTTGTATGTTTTATATTTCCGCATTCGCGAGGGTTGTCACAACGTGTACTAAAAATAATTAACCCATTTATTTTACCCATAACAGGTTCCCTGCCGCTACCATAATACACCAATATACGGAGTATTACTGCACTTGATGACTTTAGTTTTTTTTTTTGTTTTTTTTTTACAGAGATTAACTTCATTAAAAATAAATAAGTAAAATTTACAAACGTGGGAGGAGAAAAACAAAAATAAAACTAAAACAAAAACAAAGTAAAAAACAAACTAGCCAGTTGCGAGACTCACACTCCAGTGGCGATAAATCATAAGCATCCTGCGAATCTCAGAAATTGTAAACCAAGACGCGATTGGTACTGGCGCTGAAGATGCCTAACTGCAGATAATTTTTTGGATGCAATCTGGAAGACTGCATGAGACACATTATGGGAATGATATAGTCGCATAGCGTAAAGCAGAGAAAACCCCTGGCCGAGAAAGTTGAAGAAGCATTAATAGCGAGTGTTGTAACCAAATACAAAACAGAGTCGGAGATAGTATCATGGAAACGGTGGAGAGCAGGGACACGATGAATAGCGAAGTAGTAATAAATATTTAAGATGTTAGGTGCTGAAGGAGGAGTTTCTTGACATAATGGAAACTTGGAGGAGCAAGAGTGCCAGAGAGGACAACTGTGCATGTGAAGATGTTAGTTGGCTAGCCAGGCTAAGGACTGTAACCGGGTTTGGTGGCGTGCCTTGAAAAATGATGCAAATCCGAACTGCCCAGATGGATTTAAGAACACATAGAAAATACAGGAGGCTACTATCGCAACTAGCTGAGTTAGCGAAGAGATACTTGAGAAAGTCGCCTAGCCATCTTGCAAATGGAACAATATTGTCTGCAGCGGAATTAATCCCCAGTCTAAATGATCGCCAAATTCGCTGAGTGAAAGTGTGTAACACCCCCATACACCAAGGTTCCTTAAAAGACTCCCTTAGCACATGCGAGTGCTACAATCTCGGTTGCTCGAGGTAGTAAATATCACAACAAGCAATAAAGAAACGACATTTGTTTAATCAACGTTTAAATGTCAATACAAAATCCCAAAACAGATGGCATACCATCTGACCAACAATCCAACTCAGTAATGATATCATGTTAATAAATAAATAACAATATTCAACATAATTAAATGACTCATAACTGTTCAAGACTCCAAACGACACGCGGAAGCTAGACACAATACGGTGATCCTATCCTCGATCCCACGCAATGCTAACGATTACCTGCGATCACCTACTCACCATTCCCCAATGGATCACAGCAGTTTTAGAAAACATTAACGGGGTCAGTATTCGCATATACCGACTAGCGTGCAAGATAAGAACAATGCAAAGGAGAAACCGGAGGGCCACCGCAACGGTTACCTCAGTAGAGTCAGGTTACCATCCCTGCTCTACAAAACCACCTATTGACCCTGGACCGCAGCCACATGCGTCGACCTTACATCTCGCCATAGCAAGATAATCCTACACATTAATGTGCACATCCCCCAGCGGGATAACTACGGGGGCGAACTCGGAGTGTGATTCGTCTCCCAACGGAATCACCAAACCATAGTAACATAGTAATCATCGACAATAACTCCAAATTCCATCATTGTCACCACAGTGACCATCATCATTAATCACATATCAATAATCACAACATTATAACAAAAATCTCATGCCATCAATTAGTAACACAAGTACTGAGTAGGGAAACTCTACCTTATAACAATTCCGTGTATAGAAAATCAAAGCAATCAAAAGTGTTCATCTACAAAGTCCCCTCCTATACAATCCATAGTTATTCAATTAGCATCACAATCCCTTTTTCCCCGAGTTCAATTTGGGTAAACAATACAATACAACAATCACCATCAAGAATATTTACCCAAATCAATCAATCGACGAATAAAAAGGTTGGATCCGGCACGAGATGATCAAGGTTTCTTGAGGAGTTTTGAGAGGATTTGAGAGTTACGGTTTGTGTTTAAGACGTAAAACTGATTTTAATGAAAACTAATCCTCTTAATGACCCCTTAATCATCTGTCCGGCTAAACTCTGAAAACCGTCGTACTCGATCGAGTACAACATGTACTCGGTCAAGTACGACTTACTCGGTCGAGTACACGAAATCAGAATACTGCTAAAGACACCGGCCAACTTCACTCGGTCGAGTAGCCTCTACTCGGTCGAGTACCATATGTACTCGGTTGAGTAAGCTCTACTCAGCCGAGCCCCCTATGCACAAAAATACGGAGTATTACAGTCTTTTCTTCTTAAGAACGAACTTCGTCCTCGAAGTTCACAACTCATACTTCTACCACACTAACTATCAACACAAGACACAACACATCAACAACACATATGCTACACATATGTCACAATAGCACATAACATGTCACAACAACACATAACACATAACAACGCATATGACACATATGCTAATTTATCACTAACCACTAACATACCCAAGACAAAATTAGCAAAATGAAACTACATCCTTCCCCCTTTAAAAACAAGGTTACGGCCTCGTAACCGAACGTACCTCTTCAAACAGATGCAGGTTTTCTCCTTCATTACAACTTTAGGCTCCCAAGTTGCTTCCTCCATGGTATGGTTAGACCATAACACCTTTAGTAGTGTCGTCTCTCCATTCCTGGTCTTGCGCACCTTTCGGTCCAAGATCTCCTTTGGCACTTCAACATAAGTGAGTGCCTTATCCGGCTCGATAGTCTCAGCCTCAAGAACATGAGAGGAGTTACTCACATACTTCCTCAGCTGCGAAACATGGAACACATTATGGACCCGATCAAGAGCAGGTGGTAAGGCCAAACGATAAGCCACCTCTCCAACCTGATCAAAAATCTCATAGGGGTCTATGAATCAAGACCACGTAGCCTCACCACATGCTTCCTATAAGCTAACGCGAGCTCAATCTTGCTCCAAGTATCCTTCATTGGCACAAAATGGGCTGACTTGGTCAAACAATCCACAATCACCCAAATCATGTTATTCCTCTTCTGCGATCTCGGAAGTCCCACTGCAAAGTCCATGAATATAGACTCTCATTTCCACTCCGGCACTTCTAAGTGCTGAATCTTACCCTGCGGTCTTCTTTGCTCCCCTTTGACTCGCTGACATACCAAACATCAAGCAACAAAGTCAGCTACCTCCTTCTTCATTCCCGGCCACCAGAAAGTCTTCTTCAGGTATTTGTATAACTTATCCCCACCCGGATGAACCAAGATTGGAGTACAATGAGCCTCGGTCAAAATCACCTTCTTCAACCCCAGATCGTTCGGTACACACCAACGACCCTCAAACCTCAAGCTCCCATCACCATGAATCGAAAATCTAGGAGTAGTACGCTCTTGTACTTCCTTCTTCCATAGCTGAATCTTCGGATCCTCTAATTGCTTGCTCCTAATATCATCATATATCTCAGGCTCAATCATTAGGTCACTAGCAGTATCCCTCTTTCTAATCACATGAATCCCCATCTTTGCTACTTCATCCCTCAATCTCATCAACGACATTGTCGTGCACAAGGAATGTACACTCTTCCGACTCAGTGCATCTGCAACTACATTCGCCTTCCTTTCATGGTAGATGATCTCCATATCATAATCCCTAATCAGCTCCATCCACCGTCGATGTCTCATATTCAGCTCTTTCTGGGTATAGATGTACTTCAGACTCTTATGGTCCGAAAACACCTTAAAACTGGCACCATATAAATAGTGTCTCCAAATCTTCAGCGCAAACACCACCGCACCCAACTTAAGATCGTGGGTGGGGTAGTTATCCTCATAAGGCTTCAGCTGTCTCGACGCATAAGCAATAACCTTCCCATTTTGCATCAACACACACCCCAAGCCACACTTCGATGCATCCGTATATACCTCAAAATTCTCGCTCCCCTCAGGTAATGCTAACACAAGAGCTGTGGTCAAACGCTCCTTTAAGGTTTGGAACGCTGTCTCACAACTCTCGTCCCAACAGATGCTGTTCTCCTTCCTCATCAACGCCGTCATAGGTCTAGCTATCTTCAAGAAATCCTTAACGAACCTTCTATAATACCCAGCCAAATCGAGAAAGCTTCTCACCTCAGCCACATTCTTGGGTGTTTCCCAGTTAGACACTGCCTTAATCTTACTCGGATCCACTATTACCCCTTCCTTCGATATCACATGCCCCAAGAAGGCCACCTTCTCTAACCAGAACTCACACTTAGATAACTCGTTATCCCTCAAAATCTGTAGCACGATCCTCAGATGCTCCGCATGCTCCTCCTTAGTATTAGAATAGACCAAATGTCATCGATGAAAACCACCACGAACGTGTCCAAATATGGACCAAATATACGGTTTATAAGGTCCATGAACATCGCCGGTGCATTAGTCAACCCGAACGGCATCACCACATACTCATAATGCCCATACCTCGAACGAACCGCCGTCTTCGGAATGTCACCATCCTTTATCCTCAGTTGATGATACCCCGACCTCAAATCTATCTTTGAAAACACCCAAGCTCTACTCAACTAATCAAACAGATAATCGATTCTAGGTAATGGATACCTATTCTTCACCGTCACATGGTTCAACTCACGGTAATCAATGCATAACCGTAAGCTACCATCCTTCTTCTTCACAAATAACACTGGCGCACCCCACGACGATACACTAGGTCTAATGTATCCCTTGTCCAGTAGCTCGTTCAGTTGCTTCTTCAACTCTTCCAGCTCCTTCGGTACCATACAATACGAGGCCTTAGAAATCGGACCCGTACCCGGCTTCAACTACAAGCTAAAATCAACATCTTAGGCTTAGGCTTCACCACGAACCCTCGGTGTGACACTCGAACTCCTTTCGGACCCCTTAACGAAACCTTCTTTTGATGACATTCTATATTTGCTTTATATCTACCCAACTAGTCCATCCCCACAATTACCTCAAATCCATCCAATGGGAACTCAAACAAGTCAACAGGGAAGTCAACCTCCCCCACAATCATATATAGATACCCCTCTATACAACCTAGTACAAGATACAGACTCCCAGAAGGTATAAATACCTCATCATTTACAGACTCACTACCTCCCAATCCCAACAACACATCATGACTCTTGGAAACGAAAGCATGGGTTGCCCCTGAATCGAATAATGCAAACGAAGGAACATTATTAACAAGAAAAGTATCGGTAACCACCTGAGCGTCCGCCTCTGCTGCTTGCTTTCCCATAGCGAAAAGTTTACCATTGTTCTTCTGGCCACCACCCTGAACTGTGCTCGCTGATGCTATAGTCTACGAAGCCGAACTCTGGTTCTCCCAATTGTTGTTGTTATTGTTCTGCCTCTCATGACCACCAAAGCGATTGTAGCCACCGCCGGTCCCACTCTGACCTCCCTGCCGGTTCCATGAACCTGCAGGCCGATTAATAGCCATGCTCTGCGAGTAGCTCCGCTGATATGAGGACTGGTTACCCCCACCTCTTCAGGATGATGGACACTCGAATCTCTTGTGGCCCACACCGCCAAAACCATAACATTTCGGCCCGGAAGCCTCACTGGTAGCTCTACCACCATTTCCCCTAGACTGTTGTCCTCCACCGTAGCCTCCACCACCAGAATAGGATCTGGCTTGCGAATAGTTGCCCTTCTTATAGGTAGAGTTGCCTCCACCCTCGCTTGTTGCCTTCCTTTTCCCACCTTCCATTGCCTCTCTCGCCTCTTTGGTCGTAACCGCCAACCTCTCAGCCTCTCCCACCTTCTCATAGGCCTCCTTAAGATCATTAGCCACCAGCACTGGTATCTTATTCATGACTCTATATACCAATCCCTTCAAGAACTTCTCAGCTAGGGACTTCTAGCTCCATTGCATCTCATCGGCATAGCTTGCCAATTCTGTGAACTTGTTGTAGTACTCAGGCACGGTCATCTCCTCAATCATTCGAAAGACCTCAAATTCAGACCTCTGCTTTCCCCTCACATGCTCGGGAACAAACTCCAGTCTCATCTCCGTCTCCAAATCCCTCCAAGGAATTGCCTCCTCTCCTTTGCCCACATAGAATTCCTTCATAGCTGTCCTTTCTCTAAACCACCACTTCCCCGCGTGACCCCTCAGGTAGAACACGGCTTGCTCTACGTATAGCTCCGCTGGACAGTCGACCACCTCGAAGATACTCTCCATCTCGCGGTGCCAGTCATCTAGTAGATGCGGCGCACCGGTACCCTCAAAGGTAGTGGGTCGGTGACAAGCGATGGCAGTGCTGATGGTAGTAGCACTAACTACCACCTCCCGATTTCCACCCACGGTCTTAAGGGCCTCAGTTAGCGCCTTATTCTGTTCGACGAGTCTGGCGACCTCTTTGGCATTGTACTCTGCAGTTGCAGATGACGCATTGGCTCTCGTTGCAGCCATGATATCTTCAATAAGAATGGCAAACGTAAGCACAAGCCTACGCCCAAAAACGGACAACGGTCTTGACATAAAAACACTCGGTCGAGTGCAACAAGCCACTCGGCCGAGTCGACCTCACTCGATCGAGTACTACATGTACTCGGTCGAGTACACCAAATATATGATTCCATTTAACATTCAGGGTTCCTCACTCGATCGAGTCCAAAAAGGGCACTCGGTCGAGTCACACATACTCGATCGAGTGTCAACGTACACTCGGTCGAGTGACCTAGATTAGTACTCGTCTAAAATATACATGGACTTGTGCTCGGTCGAGTCATAATGGTACTCGGTCGAGTCTCTCATACTCAGGCGAGTGTCATTTGCGCTTGGTCGAGTCACTATTCTCAGCATTTATATTTCCACATTAATTCCCTTCACTCGATCGAGTGTCAAGGTACTCGGTCGAGTACCCTGCCCCCACTCGGTCGAGTCATGCAATAGTACCACCCCGTATAGCAATTATCATACATACTTACATATATAACAATTCGTATCAAATTTTCATGCTCGAATATATTATTCTGCTTGCATTAATTTCATATATATCACAAAATCATATGTAACTCACATATATATCATGATTGACAATAAATAAGCAAAATCTCATGTCAAAGTTAACATCATTCAACACATATTACATGCTCATTAACAACAGTATATTAGCATGCCACAAGTCATCACTTTCATACACGATTCATTTCATGTAAGCTCATCTTATATTATCATATTTCGTGTGCAACATGTAATCATCTCATAACTCATGAAATTTCACCTCTCATCACATCATCCGCACCATTCTCATGTGATACACACATGTCACAATCATTCTCCACTCCATTCCACATCCACCTCCATGTCACATATTCTCAACATGCATACATAACAATATCAAATACACATAGCGTCCCGACACTTCCCATGGTGACCAAGTAAGAGCTATAGGGGAAGAGTGCGATTCCGGGACGTCTCCTGAATCACCTATAGGGGAAGAGTGCGATTCCGGGACGTCTCCCGAATCCTTGGGGTAGCTCCCTATGACTCCTACCCGAGTTCATTTTATTAGACTCTCCTAGTTCATTAGGTTCATTGGTTTTAGGTTCCAAAATCGATTGCTCTGATACCACTTTGTAACACCCTCATACACCAAGGTGCCTTACAATACCCCCTTAGCACATAGGAGTGTTACCATCTCGGTTGCCCGAGGTAGTAAATATCACAACAATGTTCAACATAATGAAATATCACTGAATCCCAAAACAGATGGCATACCATCTGACCAACAATCCAACTCAGTAATGATATCGTGTTAATAAATAAATAACAATGTTCAACATAATTAAATGACTCCTAATTGTTCAAGACTCCAAACGACACGCGAAAACTAGACACAATACGGTGATCCCATCCTCGATCCCACGCAATGCTAACGATTACCTGCTCACCATTCCCCAATGGTACACAACACTTTTTGAAAACATTAACGGGGTCAGTATTCACATATACCGACTAATGTACAAGATAAGCACTATGCAAAGGAGAAACCAGAGGGCCACCACAGTGGTTCCCTTAGTAGAGTCATGTTATCATCCCTGCTCTACAAAACCACCTATTGACCCTGGACTGCAACCAAAGGCTTCGAACTTCCATCTCGCCATAGCAAGATAACCCAGAACATTAATGTGTGCATCCCCCACGTAACGGGATAACTACGGGGGCGAACTCGAGGTGTGATCCGTCTCCCAACGAAATCACCAAACCATAGTAACATAATAATCATCACCAACAACTCCAAACTCCGTCATTGTCACCACAATAACCATCATCATTAATCACATATCAATAATCACAACAATATAACGACAATCTCATGCCATCAATTTGTAACACAACTACTGAGTAGAGAAACCCTACCTTATAGCAATTCCGTGTATAGCATAGGAAAGCAATCAGAAGTGTTCCTCTACGAAGTTCCCTCCTATACAATCCATAGTTATTCAATTAACATCACAAATCTTCTTTTCCCCAAATTCAATTTGGGTAAACAATACAATACAACAATCACCATCAAGAATACTTACCCAAATCAATCAATCGATAAAGAAAAAGGTTGGATCCGGTACGGGATGATCAAGGTTTCTTGGGAGTTTTGAGACGATTTGAGAGTTAGGGTTTGTGTTTAAGACGTAAAACCGTTTTTAATGAAAACTAATCCTCTTAATGACCCCTTAATCATCCGTCCGACTAAACCCTGAAAATTGTCGTACTCGGTCGAGTACCGATATTACTCGGTCGAGTACACGAGATCCAGAATACTGCTAAAGACACCAGCCAACTTCACTCGGTCGAGTAGCCTCTACTCGGCTGAGTACCATATGTACTCGATCGAGTAACTCTACTCGGCCGAGTCCCCCTATACACAGAAATACGGAGTATTACAAAGGGCATGAACGAAATAAGTGATCAAATGACTTTAGTTCTAAATATGGTTGAAGATTTTTGTGCACCGAATGATCCTAACTTTCTATTTTTCCCTTTTGAATCCCTCCCCAATTTAAACAAAGTCCAATATTTATTGGTTTGCTTAAAACCAATGAGAAGCTAGCGTAAAAATATAGAAAAGTATCCATACAACAAAACCAGAAGCTAGCGTAAAAATATTCAGGACTCTTTCAGGTAAAGGGCAGAATAGTTACATACGTTGCAGAGTCCGAAATTAGTTTTAAGCTAGCTTGTAGTCCGAAACAATCGAGTCCGTTTTCACCCTGTAACTACCTAGCTGTGTGTTACACTACACAATCGAGTCCCTGGAGAACCCTTTTTCATCTTGATAGTTAGTCCCTGATCTCCTTGTGAGTGACTCGTACAAAACTCTATGTTACACAATCACATACTTGCGATACATCAAAACATAACATACGATTGCCTATTAAACAGTCAGTCAGTAATCTTTTGTATTCAATCAGACATAAATAAAGTACAACAACGTACTCCCTATTTATTTCATCATTTAAAACTTTGTGAATTTGTGACGGTCACTATCCGTCACAAGCAATTTCGTCACAAGCAAGAGTAACTGTAAAACTTTTGTGGGAGGATACATCAGCTTTGCAATCTACGTAGTCAATATATTATGTTACATAAACTTCAAAACAGCAACTTCGTCTCGCCTATTCACAGATAATACTTGTCTTACATAGGTAACTTCTGTACTACTGAGTAATTAGCAATAATATACTGTACTATAGACTCTTTTCTTTTTTTCCGAGGGAAACAGTAACTTACTATGTTACAGGACTTCTATTTCCCGCAATAAATCAATTAAAGAATAAATCATAATCGAACAAGCAGTCTCTAAAGAGCTTGTAGAGAGTGGCATACTGCTTACTCTGCAATAACACCTTTACTTGAGAATGCGTGCTTCCCAGTTTCGACTCATGTGTATTTACCTGCACGCTTAAATCCATCTTTAGAAAATCTAATTCAACATGGGGTTCGGGTTCCCGACAAAAGATAACACCCGAGGCGCCACCAGAAAGTCAAAGTCAAATTCGGTGTTGGGTTCACGTTCCCGACAAAATCAATTTCTATTAGCAACTAGTAGCTTAGGTTGGGTTTCTTGAAGTTTGCATTATCACTAAGCTCCTCAAAGGCATCAACCAAGTTTTCGAGCCGTGCAACAAACTCTACCAAAAGGGACGAAAAAGTGGCTAATGACAAGGAACTTGCACTCTCGTATGTTTGAGCTTCCTTTTCATTTATCCTCATGTCTGGTAATATAGAAATACGGGAAGGCCAATGGTTCTTACTCGCCATGCTGTCAGTTGAAAACAACCCTTGCATAGATGGGCCACCACCCATTGTCATAGAACCCAGCCTTGAGTCCAAAAACATGGAACCCGGCCTTGAATATAATAATGGATCATGACCCATCATCATAGAACCCGGCCTTGAGTTGATGAAATTATTGGTTGGTTGCATATGAGGGTCAACACTTAGTATGGTTTCGCTGAGTGAGTCGATCACAAGCTGGTTGCCCCCACAATCCTTCATTTTAGCAACATGCTCAGGATCTTCGAATTCTTTAGGCCGTTTTCCTTCTTCCCAACTTTCAAACCTGACCAACAGATAAGACTTTTGATCTATCTTGATTTGCAGCTCCTCGGCAGCAAGATGAACTTCTTCAAGTATATCTTCAGAGCTAAGTTTCTCCATTTTCTCGACTTTGCTCCCGATCTCACGCAGCAATTTTGCTCCGGCTGTACCAACTCTCCGAAGTTCATTGGCAAAAACGTATCGTTTCTCTGCTGGTGCCTGTGTGCATTATCAGTGTAAATCAGCCGATACTAGAGAAAATTTGTTGTGCACAAGTTCTCATATGAGATGGTATGAAAGACTCGTCCCATTATGGGATAGTTATTTTCAGCATTTCAGTTTAATTGGGTTTATTGTTATGTGCTTTTCGAATTTTCATTAGACTAATTGGCCCAACCGTTATAATAATACAAAATTGTCTCTTGGAAGCCTAGTTGTTAACTCAATAATGAAAGAGGCAACTCAAAAACATCACTACAAGTGTAGAATGATTTCATTCCCAGTTAATTCTTCAGTAAAATAACTTCTCTCTTCAAGAGAGACATGGGAAGTGAGATGAAAAGTAGGGTACCCCATATCCCCACCAACATGTGAACAAATATACGACTTTCTTCACAGTTTTATTAATGCAGGATCAGTTTAAAATGACATAAACACCCAAACACAGCTGAGAGTGTAAAACTAAAAACGATCATCAGAATTCTATACTGAACTGACAAATAGCAGCCTTGAAACACCCAAACACAGGGGAAAAAAAGGTATGATTTCACTTTAATGTTGACAAAGTACACTGCACGTCTGCACTATGGAGAACGTAGTTTGGTTTTCCATATCGACTACATCATGGAGAGCATATGGGACTAAGTAATACTTGAAATTCATTGGTGTAGGTCGTTAACTTTTGTCTTGGTTTAATTTAGGTCAACTTGGTTCTAACTATTTTACAGTTTAGCGGAAACAAAACCTTGCACTTGCATAGCAAAATCTGAATCAAGAGAATAAATAGGTTTGTTTGGTGCCAGAGCAACCACTATACAATTGTAAAATGGCTAATTAAACTGGCTGAGCTTCGCCGAACGTTACAATCTTAAAAAATCTCGACACAATTATCATTATTGGTCATGTGAAAACAGCATCATTATGTTTTCTAACATAGGGAGCAAGGGTGTAAAGCTTCCTACAACTGACCTCCCCTTAACCCGACCTTGAGGGACTGGCGTAATATTACTGTATAGTCAGATTCATTAGTGATCAGATTTGGAGAATCGAAAATTGGTAAATGTATACACCATTTGATGATTTTATACAACTTTACAGATACCTGTACTCTTTATAATTACACTATCTAGCACTTACTCCCTCCGTCTCGTTCATTTATTTACCTTTTATATTCTTTGTAAGGAGTACTTTAATAAAAGATAAACAAATGACCGAGACAAAGGAAGTAGTTGTTTTCAATTTAGTTTTGGTCAAGATGGTGCTGAACATAGTGCAACTTTCATAGGAGAAACAAAGTCATATCATTTAGGTTCCCACCCGACTGAATGCTACCGGAACAGCCTTTCTAAAAGCAAAATGATACACATAAGTTGTAACTCATGTAAGATGCAACTAAGGCTTAACAGGAACAGGTTTGAACACCAAGGGCTTGTTTAGTAAAACAAGAAAACTAGGAAGATCAGCAAACAATAGTCACCTGTATTTCTGAAAGCATGCATCCGTGCATAGCCATGACCATAAAGGCACAATGCCTCAGTGCCCCACTGACTTTAACATAGTTTTCCCAAGGGTACTTAAATGATCGATAACGACCATGAGGTGGCTCCCATCTAGCAAAATCCAACTAAACACAAAATATTTCCAATTTAATAAAATAGCAACAAACATTGAGATCAAGAAGAAAACTTGATAACTAAACTCTACAAAAGAAAAATGAAGAATCCTTGAGCACATTCAGTGTACCATATTATCGTACACTCTAACCAATAAAATAGCATAGTTCTTTTATATTCCTTGAAATCTATTTTCATAGCTTGTGGAAATTATACCCCTATAATAACAGTTTTTTATTTATTTTTGGTTAGGATGTACCATGACGTGATACCCTGCGTATACCTGAGAATTTTTCTAAATGAATTACCAGAGATTCTTCTTGACTAGTGGACTGAAGAGCTGCTCTATAGCCACCATAAGTAGGATCATCATAAGCTTGGTATGTAAGAATTTTCGAAGGAATCTTTTCATATGCCACACACTGTAAGTACCCATTAACACAGCCTACAGAAGGAATAAGACTTTTATTTCCACAAAGGAAACAAAAAAAATGGAAAGAAGAAGAAAATCAGTGAGGGTGAGCTCTACCTTCCAATGAAGTAGCAACTCCCTCAAAGTTTTTTACAACCAACTTGTGAAGATCCTCGCCAGCCCAGATTGGAAGAATGCAAACGTTTACAATCGAAGCAATGAAACCTCCAATTGCAATAAGCAACAATCGGAAAAATGCTGTCCGGAAAAAGTTGGATGTTTGGCTTCCAGTCACCATGACGAGACACATTGTCAATAGGAATACCCGGAAGCCATATTCGTATGGTTTGAAATTTGGATAGAATTTGATATAAGTTGCACATGTCCCTGAACATCAAGTCATCAACAATGAGAAATGCAATACTTAAAATAATTGATAAATCACTAAAAAGCCAGAAAATTGAACAAAAAGGAGTATATATGGCAAACAAATCTAAAAATCATCTCTATTTTATAATGATAGAATTCATATGAATACTTAAGGAACACCAATTTCTCACCCGCGATGAAAAGGCTAAAAACAATAAAAACTCCCTGGAATTCTTTAGCCTGAACTGATAGTTCAGCAATTCCGAAAGCCAGCCCTCCAGCAAAGAGTGTTCCCAAAGCTCGGTTGTAGCCTTTACTTAGGGAAGCTCCTATGAAACAACAACAGTTACAAAGTCAAACACCGGACACAATCCATAACCAACACAAAATCAAATAAAAATTCTCATGACAACTTTATACATTAAAATAAATCAATCAAAATTTTCATGAAAGTTTAAACTGTGTGTCTGTGTCAATCAAATGATCAATACCTAACAAATTTGTTAAAACAAAGCCATCAGATACCTCACTCTTTCGAAACACATCCTCATGTAACACTTAATAATCCATGAACACCTTCTCATACAAAAGAACACTAAGACAATGTATTTCCTAGGAACTTCTTCGTGACTAAAACTCGGCAAAAATAAATGAGAAAAAATGAAATGACAAATAGAACAATTGAATTGCATTGTTATAAAAAAAAAAAATTAGAACAATTGCAGCTCATACACATGAGACTACTATATACCTACAGTTCCATTTCATAATTAAGTTAAACCTACTCCGTCAGTGTAGTATATATTGGCAAATTCTCATTTGTGACGGACACTTGTCGTCACGTCACATGCTTGTTACCTCTTACAAGGTGCAAGTAGGAGAGGGCTTGTAAGAGGTCACAAGCGAGACATTCTCTTATATACAAATACTAATCAACCCTAAAAACAGGAAAAAGTAAAAAGTAAAAATTCAGTAGGTCAAGGGAAATATAAAAAGGTCAACAAATGATCGAGGAAAAGAATAAGAGAGAGATAGAGATATACCAACGCTATACTCGAAAACATTGACAACGGTAATAATAGCCCAAACAGAGTACTTATTAATATCTTCAAAAGGCTTCTTAAGAAAAATAAGCAACGAAACCAAACCCAAACAAAATCCCAATTTCACTGAAAATATTACTTTCCTTGGGTCTGATCTCCCTATCTCATACAATTTCTCAAAAACCTCCTTCAACCCATTATACCAACCCGTAAACCCATCACAAATCCGGGTTCTGAACCCGGGTTTATCTCCGCCGCAAAACGGACGAAAACAGCAAAACGCAGGGGAGGGGGTGGGTCCCAGGTCGCTGTCAGACACGGCGAAGCCTAATTCTGGATAGCCTTTATAGGAGAGTAGTACTTCCTTTGTTGTATCCATTAAATTGTGCTTCCAATTACCAGAATTTAGGTGGCATTTTATTGTCGATTAGAATGGGATTAAGAATAAGACGCCGTGTGTTTTTTTAAAATTTAATGGAAGAGAAGGGCTTTTAAGGGGTTGAAAAGGTGGAATCTCAAAGTTGATGGAATCAAAGAGGTGAGTTAATTCTTGGATTTTTGAATTTATTTATTTTTATTTATTTGGAGTTTTGGTTAAATTTTTGAATACTCTATTTTGGAAGGTTTAATAACTTCATTGAAGATTTGTGATGGTGGTGTAAGGTGTTGGAAGCTTATGGAAACACTGGGAGGTTGTTATTGGGAAATTGATCATACTCAAGAATTGATGAATAAATTATTTAGAATTGTGATTAAGCTCGCGGAAGCTCTTTTGTCATATATAGCTTGTGTCAGACATGTCAACAGAAGAACGATCGATCCAAATCCAAGATGACCTGATCGGACCCGATAATAACTTGTACACTTAGTTTCAAGGCCCGTTCTATAACACCCCACGATAATTGAAGAGGTCCGTAAACCATACAAAGTTTATACTTACAATAATAAGTAAAGCTGAACAAAAGTAATACGGAAATAAGAATTGGTTTTACACAAAAACTTGGAGAGACGGTCTCTCACTAAATTATTGAGAAATCACTTATGTTGTGTCCATTTATATATTTTTTTTGGACCTCTTTAATTATTGATCGTGACTCTATATGTGTCTTTCATTTGATACATGTTTTCATAACAATCGTACCTATTTTATCATATATTGCAACCATTTTTAATAGTACCTCATTTAATGTAAGTAATATGTAGCTATTATATTACTTTCAGTACCACTTTTCCATTAATTTGTATTTGGTAGAGATCGTCTCTCAGGCTATCATATATGGAAACTCATTGGAATCGTTTTTAGGACGGTCTTGTATATTGCTCCCGCTCGACTGGTCCATTATACATTTATACAAGGCTTAAGCATTACACTATGAGCTTGTGTGGTGTAATGCTTGTCGTAGAGACTAGTTAAGGGGGCGTCGCTATCACAAATTTACAATGGTCACATTGCTTAGCATCATATACATAATAACGTAATGGTTGATTATTAAGCAATCTCATTTTATGGAGTACCTTTTGCATCAGGTTTTGGGACAATTTCACACGTTCATTTTATATTTTGTCCATGCCAATTTATATTGGGATCACTAGATTCAATGACACATAGGATCTTTGTGTTCGTCGGTATCCTAAATTCTAATTACTTATTTTAGATTTTCCTATCGTTTAATTGTCTATAGAAAACATAGAAAATATATCATGAGATTTGGAAGAGTGAAACGTTGTTTTTATTGGAAAGATAAGTTTTATTGAGAAAGTGCATAATAATAATTGAGATACAACATGTCTATTTATACTAATAATAGAGTTCTATGTTTCCTAATCTAGTTAAAGAAATACAATATTATAATAGTAATAGTTTTCCTAAATAATATAAGAAACATAATTAGGAAGTGTAGTAATTAAGAAAGTCTAGCAAGACGAAAACTCGATTTGACTTAGGTAATATTCCCAATAGTTTTATGGTCATATCTCATACTCCCTCCAATCCAATTTAAACTTCCCATCCACATTCTAAAGTCCGACTTGTGAAGTATTGACGTCAAATATATTTAGTCAAATTTTAGAAATTTATGCATAAACCTGACATATTTACGTTTGTTCTAAAAAGAAATTTCGAAAAATTATAATGTCAACACAAAAAATAATACTCCCTCTCATCAAAATCAAAGGTTACACTTACCTTATTTGGACCATCCAAACCAAACTACCAATTCCTTTTCGGGTAACAAATAAAACCAACTACTCCTCATTTACCCTATATATTTACACAATATGCAATTACCCAACCCACCCAATTAACATTAAATACTCAAGTGGTCCTACTTCTATTCCAATACTACCCTTCTCTTTTCTATATTTTCTTAAAACCTGTGCTCCCCCATGTAACCTTTGGTTTGGATGGGAGGGAGTATACGAATAGTATTAATGAATATGATTACAAGACCATCTCTGAATATAAATTGTCTTTTTTTATATAAAAAGACTGATTTATGTTTTAGATATCTTAGTGTGGATTAATCTTCCCCATCAAGTTTAATTTAATTTAAATTGTTTGGAAATTCCAGTCGACATTAAGAAATGCTGTGTGGAAACGTGTCCTTGAAGGCTCGAACCGTTGAACCCTTCTCTTATGCTTTTGGCTTGTTCTTCGCAAACGCTGGAGCGTGGCATTGTGACATACTGACATGGGCATGGAATTTATACTTGTCAACTTGGCTCAATAGATGCCCCATCCGGTATGTATGAGTGTATGACCCGATTATGTCAAATTTTATTTTAGTCACAAAAAAGGATTAAATGAAGTTGCATACAATTAATTAAACCGTGATAAGATTACAAATTCAACGGGTATGATTTATTGCTCTGCGTAAACGTTATACCTTCTGTTGGACATACTCTTCTGCGTCGATGTTCATGGTATAATAGTACGATATTGCCCGTTTTAAGTCAAAACCTCACGAATTTACTCTCGATGCTTTCTCAAAAGTTCGTAATATTATATTTTGTGATTTTGTAGACACTTATAAAGATCTTATTTCATATTTATTCTATCAATGTGGTACATGGATTTGCACTTAACAATTTCTATATCCTACCTTTATTAAAATCTTTTTTTTCAAAATAAAAATATTGTTATTTTAGTTCGAAAATGAAAGTATTTGTTTAAATAATATCTACATAAGATAATTTACATTACACAAATCTTGATGCTCAACATTAGAGACTACTCTAAAAATAAGGAAAAACATACTTCCCACATTCAACTCCACTCTGCCAAATTTTTTTTTCACATTTACCGAGACGTGTTTTACACGGTAAATATCGTTAGCTACGTGTTTGCAAAAATTATAAAAGTTAGATATTAATAATGTACTCATAAAGACGAATCAAACAAGATCACACATGAATATATTTTTTACTTATATATTGAGAGAAAATTGTGAATAATGTACAAAAAAGAAAGTGGTAGAGTGGAGTTGAATGGAGGAAGTATTATTTTTAAAACAATGAAGAAAATTAGCGGAATGGCGTGAATAGATGGATTAGGCCACCAGTTATATGTACAACTGTACAACTAGTTTTATGTTTGGAGCTTTATAATAATTTACTTTTGTCATATTTGTCTCATTTCTTAGATTTGAGATTTCTCATTGCTATGTGATCAATAGGACACCATTTTGATAATTAAATTTGATTCTGATTCAAAACAATATTATTTAAAAATAAAATAAACCTTATTTAGAAAAAGTTGTCATTTTTAGGTGATTTATTTAAAATTCTCGTCTTTGTCTTACACATTCATATGAATCATCTCTCACATCTCTCACATCTCTCACGTAGTATAACTATAATATACATTCATCTGACTTTATGATCAATATAAAACATAATCCGAAAAGTGAAGATAACGACAAATTTTACAACGACAAATCTTCTTCATTCCAATTTAGTCAGCCTCCACAAATTTTCAAATATTTATCTCGTGATTTCTCGTGAATTGATATGCTATTTTCATCTTATTAATTCCGCAAATTCGTATTTTAGACGGATTATCTCCGTCTTAAAAATAAGACGGGATTATATTGCCATTTTTTTAGTAAAATGTAACCACATCATACAACAACTTGTTTTCAATAACGATCACATATAGCTGTAAAATGGTTACAAAATCTTGTCTTATTACTTCAGACCAAAATAGTTCGTTTGAAGTAAAACCAACTGGACTAATTTATGAGTTTACAGGTTCCACACATTTTTATTATACTTCTTCTTAGTCACTCATTTATTCCCTTTTCCCTTTTACACAAAAATTAAGGAAATGAATTTGGACCACACAAAATAAACTACCCCACATACAAATGAATTTAGACCAAACAAAACACACAACCCCACAGGCCACATCCAAAAAGGGAAAGAGGGAAGAAAACCCGACTTACCCAATAAAGAAAGAGGGAAGAAATGACCGACTAGGAGGGAGTATATATGTTCGCTCACAAATATTCTCATTTGTGACCGGTATATCTGTCGCAAGTTTGTGACGGGTCAAATACTACACGTGTGCCTAGATAAGACAAAAAAGGTGCCTACGGAGTGTTGCAAATAAGGGGCTTGTGAGCAAGTATTTTTTCCTTCTTATTGTCCCACATTGATAGTGAAGTGTCAGTTTTGGGTTTATATATGCCTTCACTACTTACATTATCACTAGTGGGTTAAGAGGGTTTTTTTGTAAAGACTATGTGTAACACCCGCAAATGTACCCTATTTTTATAGTGAAAATATTTTACGGATACTTTTCAGCGAAATTTAGTTTTAGTTTAGAATTAAATCTTCCGAGTGGAATTTAGAATTTCCGAGTTCGTATTTGGAAATTTCGCGAGATTCCATGTGAATCCCGTCTTAAGGCGACTTTGACTTTTTCTTGACTTTTCCTTACACATATCATACTCCCCTTAACCTATTTTCATTCACACAAACAAGACACATTTCTTCTTCCTTAAGAAATCCCAAAACCTTGCCTCCATTTTTTATCCGTCTTATAATCGTCATAACTCTTTCATTTCTCGCTCAAATTCACGTAGGTTCGTCTTATTCTTCCCCTCTCATCTTCCTCTATCCGTTTTGGTAATAAAATTACCGTCTTTCTCACTTTTCAATTTATCCGTCTTTCTCAAAGGTGAATTATATTCATCTTTTGTTATCTAATTGTAGGTGGAGACTTTCTAGAAATCGATTAAAGACGCGAAAAGCTAACGGTGAAAGGTTACTCGATATCATTTACGTGTTTTATGTGTTTTCTAGGCTAGTAATCGTATTTAGATTATGGTTAGTATGCTTAGGACTTGTGTTGTTGTTGATGGATGTTGTTAGTTGTTAATTGATATGAGAATTGATGGTTTGTGATGATAAATGAGGATTTTTGTTGTTGATAACATGTTGGTTTTGATCGTGCCTGAATCCCGTGAAGGACGCTGGCTGCGTCGTGGGACACTAGCTGCGTCGTGGGACGATGGCTGCGTCGTGGGACGATGGCTGCGTCGTGGGGGCGCTGGCTGCGTCGTGGGGGCGCTGCAAGCGCTACGCGCGGCCGACTGCAGTTTTTCTGCACTGACCCCTTTTCATAAAATGATCATATCTCCTTCGTTACTTGCTTGTTTTGAGCTTGTGACATCCCGTTGGAACCGTAAGAGGATACGCTATCACCTCTATTTGGAATTTCTGCATTTTCATGTCTAGAACTCTAGTTATGACCGTTTGAAGTGGACCCTTGTTTTTGTTGGTTTCCAAACAACGTTGTTTTGGAGAGGTGATCTATGTTTTTATTCATTATGCTTCATAAACTTGTTCTAATGCTTATGTATCATGTATTGATTCATTTTTATCATAGTTAAGTTTATATAATTCCCTATTCTCATGTTTTGTGACGGTGTTTGGTATGTCCCACTTTGAGTCGGTTTTACAAATGTTACGGTTTGAGCACTATTTTGTTCTGTGCTTTGTACTCTCATTCCCTTGGCTACCTCCACGTTCGTAAGGCTGTAATGTCGGAACGGGGATGTATCTTTACTGCTTAATTGCATGTGTTAATGGGCATATGACGACGTTGTTGGGAGGCGAACGCTTTGCGTTGATCGACCCGGCCGTCAAATGTTGTATACTTGCGAGGTGGTGTCATTGCATGTAGCGTACTAGCTTTACTTTTGACTATAGATCTCTTTCCGCCTCTTTCGTTTGGTTTAGCCGAATTTGGGGTACTCGACATCTTTGTATGATCGAGTCTTGGATGTGGAACGTCTTACCACATGTCGAATCGGGAAATGTCTTATTCCGAGAGTCTGGCCAGGTTTAGACTAGGACCGTATTATTATCGTCGTCCTACCGAGAGGATTAGAGTCTTGTGTGTACGAAACGTCTTATCGTACATGATTCCGGTAAACGTCTTATCCCGTGAACTGGTTTGTCTAGGTCATGAGTATACGAAATGTCTTATCGTATACGGTTCCGGGAAATGTCTTATCCCGTGAGCTTCCATTGGTTTGTCTTGCTATTGTACATGATGCTAGTGCGTGCCATTAACCGTGAGAGAATATGTGTCACTTTTGTATGATTGGATGGTTGTTTGTAAGTTGAATTATTCGTGAACATTGAGTTGGACTCTTGCATGAAATAGATGATTGACGTGGTTTATATGTCGAGTCTCTATATTATCAAGTATATGCCGCTAACGGTGAGATGTAAGCCCTAGTGAGTATATAGTTGCCTAAGGGTGTCTTCTCCGAGTCTATCTATAGCATGGTGGTTACGGATTGTACTTCATATGCTCTTGTCATTATATATTGAATTCCCTATCTATCCTTATCGTATTTCACATGTATATCTATATATGCCTGCTTCTACTTTTGTACTTCCTTTTATGTACGTTTAATGTGATATGGCTGGGAGAACCCGGAGTTACTCCCCACTGATTGTGGCGTTCATGTTTTTCATGGATGAACAGGTTGCTTGCTTGGATGGCTTTTTGGTTGTGGTATTTTGGGTTCGGGTGTGAGCTAGCGGGCGTTGTCCCTGGATGAAACACCTCTAGACGTTATTTAGCTAGGTTGCTAATCACTTTGACATTGATAACATTTTGAAAGACTTCGTCTCTTTGTTGTATTTCATACTTTGGTTTGTAATATTTGACACTCCTCGTATTTTCTATTGCATGTAAAAAGTTTTAAAAACACCGTATTTCCGCTAATTAAATCACATGCTTGTATGTTTTATTTTCGCATTCGCGAGGGTTGTCACACTATGCGCTTAATTCAGCTCGCACAAGAGTGTTAGTGGGTGAGATTAATTCTTTAGGGACCTGTTGCAACTCCTCTAACTGCTCTTCATATCAGAATAAATACTGTAGTGGACGAGTCTGAAAGGCGACAGTAGTGTAATCCTTGGGGAACTACCGGTCATTAATTGATCGCCACCATAATCGTACCGGAATAAGTTTTCAAGGCAGTCGCTCTTTTCGACGTCACTATTTCTTTCGGTATTTCTAATCTTTTATCTCTCGTTACAACATTTTACGAATAACACGGAGTAGCATTATATTTTGTCTTATACTCACAAGAGAGATTTGTTGAAAAATGTAACAGTTGTGGAAACCATTAAAATCTAAATCTTGTACGCATAAATGTTCACCTCCCAGACGAGTCCCATTAAAATTTAAAATAATCTCAATTTTGTCAATGAGAGATTTCTTTTGTGCGCTAAACAAACTTAAAAAAAATATACTCGTACTCCGTATTATAGGGCCAGGTCATCATAGTGGCAACTTGCAAGCCTCAAAGGCCATTTGTACTTGATAAGTACGTACGGAATTACGGATAACGGGATAAGTGTAGTGTATCTTACAAAATTTATCACAGATTCTTGTTGATTCTCGTGTAAGATTGACCATATTCGCCATAAATTTTAAATGAGTCAAATAGTTACCATTAATATAATTATATAAATAAGACAAACACAGTTAAATATTAGCAAACAACTTGTCCTTATTTATATAAGTGACAAATATTTGACCCGTTTTAATCTTAATTTGAGTATAATTTATAGTTCGTTGTATTTATTTTGAACACGAAAACTGATTGAAATTGATAGGTAGACCAGGAAAACGGGTCAATCGGGTCGGGTTCAGGTCGGCCCAGTTTGGGTCGGGTCAGTTCGGGTCTCTCGTTAATTTCAGGCTAATTCGGGTAATTTCGGGTTTATTTCGGGTTTGTTGTCGGGTCGATTTTGGGTCACGGGTCGGGTCCTTCGGGTCGGATCAATCGGGTCCCGAAATCGCGGTGACTCGTGACCCGAAATTGACCCGACCTGAATGACCCGACCCGTGACCCGAAATTGACCCGAACTACAACACCCAAATGTGACCCGAAAACCGATTGGACCCGCCCCGACCCGAACATGACCCGATCTTTCTTGACCCGTAAGTGACCTGACCCGAAAATAACCTGATTCAAAACCACTCAACCCGAATGACCCAACAAAACATAACTTTAATTGAACCAAAAAGACTTAAAATGACATTTTGTCTCTTATTCTTTGACCCGAAAATGACCGACCCGAAATAACCTGACCCGGTTGACCCGAAACGGACCCGACAACAAACCCGAAATAAAACCGAAACCCGAAATGACCCGACCCGACCCAAATTAACCCAAAATTAATGAGAGACCAGAACTGACCTGACCCAAACTGGCTCAACCCGAACCCGACTCGATTGACCCCATTTGCCAAGTCTACTTGCACCTCTGAACTATACTATTCAAATCATTACTCACTAATTGATCTTCCTTGATAAGTTGCACACAAGGTAGGTTGTCCATATTAATGATAAGTTTATGGATTCAGAGATTAATAGCTTTTTCTAACCCAGTTAAGAGGGCTAAGAGTTCGGAACGCATAGAGGAGCAGTATCCTGCCGAGAAGTAATAGGCCGATATAAAATTACTCGTTTTGTCTCTAAAAATTCCACCACTACCGGCAGGACCCGAGTTTCCTTTAGATTCACCGTCAGTGTTGAGTAGAACCCAACCATGTGTTGGAGTAAGTGTCCTCCACAATAGTGCATTTATATAATAAATCTCATTTGGAATATACGTGTCATGATTAGTATATTTTGATACTCCACGTCAGTTGATTAACGTAAATCGATAACGCTTGGCTGACTAGAGTTTGACGTTATTGTCGTATGACGGCGGTGATCAACTGATCCCTTTAGGTCACACCTATAGGATGACACCCAAATAGAATACTAATTATTTGTATACGATACAGTTTAATTAGGACATTACATATATTTGATATGTACGTTTAGTTACAAGAGTTATTTATTGAAAATTGAGTTAGGAACTCATTCCACTTAAGTTTATTAGTCAATTATACGATAACTGACTGAATAAATTTTACGTCTTATTTTCATACGATTAAATAAGATTTAATTTAGTGATTAATCGTTAATTCATTAAATTAGTTGAGGTAATGCATATATTTTGAAGTAGAAGTAATTAGTTAATTATATTTACAAGGAGTTGTAAAATAAATTAACTGGGTATTGTGGGATCCATTATATATTGATATAATGGTAAAATATCACTTAAAAGTAAAGTACATATTGTTTATTAATTTGTGTCATATAATTGTTATATTATCAAATTAACACTTAATTATACAAGATAATTAAGCATATGATTAATAAGTATTTGTGGGACAAATATCAAAAATCAAAATGGTCCACTGTGGACTCATGTGCACCGGTTTTGTGTAGACAAAATCACTAGTGATTTTGCTCTACCAATTCCACACTCCACCATATGATTATGACATGTATGACACATGATCATTATCATTATACAATCCCATACACTGCCTATTTGCATGAGAATAAAAAAATGAGTAATATAAGAGCCACAAGGGCTAGACCATCCGGCCAAAAGGCCTTCATAAGAGAACAAGAGTTGTTCGCATTATTTACAACTTCATTTTTGCTTATGTTCCTTCTTCTCTCTAAAAACCTCCAAAATCTCTCTAAGAACTAACATGCAAACTAATATTCATATCATATTACTAGTGTAGTAATATAATAATATTAGTAGTATAATGTCTTACTTATTATCTAGTTAATAATAATGTAAGATTATTTGGGTTTAATCTTAGGTGCAACAAGAAGGAGACCTTCTACTTTGGAGGTTGTTTTATGGAGGATCATCCATTAATTTCATGCTCAAGAACAATAAGAAGGAGTTCTTATTGTGCCCATATTGAACCGAAAAGTTTCAATGTAAGGATATTTTCGTCTTATCTTTTCTTTTATGCTTTTATATTTGCATGCATGATAACTAGATCCTAAATCATTAAGTTAATGTAATTTAATGAACTAATTAGAGGAGTCTAATTAAAGGTCTAGGACTTTCATGTGGTATCAGAGCTCAATTGTTACATGCATGTTGATTTTAAGCATTAAAATTGAGTTATATGATAACTTGGGTAATTTCGTGAGGGGTCATTATATGAGTGATTTGTTTAAAATTGTTTTACAAGTGAATTATATATAAGCAATGAATGTTTATTTTCGGTTGATATTTATTTTACACGCGCAATGACAATTATTTATCCTTCTACAAACTTGTAAATCCGTTCAATCATGGAAATGAGTTTCCATTATCATATACGGTATCATTTTTTATTGCGAAATAATCTCCGTTTAAACCACCATAGCTAAAGACAAAATGAATTTTTCTTTTTTATCCTCATATTCACCATTGCACATGTCTCTTATGAAGAGTATATGAATAAGTCACACTTAGTCAAAAACGTTTTGATTTTGTTTTAGTGACGTCTTCTTATTACAATGGTGCATCAACCTTTTTGCTCTAAAGAAAATATTTATTATTTTTGGTATGACGTCATAATGCTCCTTATCAAGGCTTACCTCAAAAGAGGCCAAATCAGTTGGGATGACTAGGTTAATCGATTTATTTGAAATCGTGAATAACCAAATACCGTAGACACTGCATGAAAGGTTTATCCTTTTTTTAAGGTAAAACCATGAATGAAATGAAGAATAGTCTTCATAATAATTCTAAACTACTTGTCTAAGTAGAGATTCATGAAAGTAAGTGAGAGCTCCAGGAAAGATGTTTTATTCTTGATTGTTAAGAATATGACGAGGTTCAAGAGTAGGTTGGTACGATGTTGGCACAAGGCAAAGGAAAAAAGCAAGGCTATTTTGAATAGTAAAATCAAAACCCAAGCAAGGTGTCAAACCCAACCATTGATGATTATATTCTTACAGTGTAGGACACAAGAAAAGAGTTTGCCCCAAGTTTTCTAAAGAGTTAAAAATTGGGTGTACAGTTTTCACGCATAATATCTATATGATCGACATTTATTTTGCTAAAATGCAAGTTTTGGGTATTAGATACCCATTATGGTTTTCATCAATGTATTCAATGCATATAATAATGATTCGTGCGACGACTAACCATGATTAAATGTTGACCTACAAGGGAAATATAACTATTGTAGTTTTATTTCTATAGAGACATATAAAAGTTATAATGTGATCAATCTAGTTTTGGATTTAGAGGTATACTTTAATAAATATTATTATGTACATGACCTCTAAATAAAGAATATAGTATCCACTTTAGTGTACGACACAAGTGTTTCACTTTTGTGAATGGAACAAGCGTTGTATCCTTTTATGCCTATACTTGGTCTATGGTTATCCTATACCAATCAAAGGTAATTATATTCTTGTCCTAAACTAGAAATTACTTGTCATATAGATTGAAAAAGGCTCAAAATTGGTGACCCAGATCTAATCTTGATTCTGGACTGTGTAGCACATTAAAAGGCTAGTATTGACTAGTATCCCTACAACATTTGATTTTGAATCTTATGGTGTGTGCGAATCTTGTATTCAAGGCAAGATGATTCGTGTCCTTTTTGTTGAAAAAGAAATCGAACTAATGAGTTATTGGCCCCATTATATAATAATGTGTGTGGTCCAATAACAAACACAACCAGAGATGGTAATGATTAATTCACTTTATTTACCGACGATTTAAGTAGATATTATATATGATTCTACTTAATGAGGTGCTATGAGAAATCTTTGAAAAGTTCAAAGAGCTTTAATGTGAAGTAGTTAACCACCAAGAGTATTAGACAAGGACTTACGACTAAATTGTAACTATGAATATCTAAGTATTGACTTTGATTTTCACCAAAAGTATTGTGAAATAGTTTCACGAGTTAACTTCTCTAACATACATTATGAGATAAGGTGTTGTTGAATAGAGATACAAAACCTTATACGCTATGGTTTTGTCTTTGTCAAGTTAATCTGAGCCACTTGACTAACTTTGGGATTTTATTATTTTGTCTGCTATTTCTTTTCCCGCCATATCTAAGCACAATTAAAACAGTCGGATTTTGTTTCATATACGATATGGATAGGTAGCGTACCTAATTTGTAAATTATCCGTATGAAACAAGTGCTCAATAATCCTACGTTAACAACGAGAACAAAGCGTTTGTGACTCGTAATGCTGTCTTTCAATAAAAATGCGATTATTTCTTGATAAGACAGAGTGGGAGAAAATGTTTCTAGAGCCACAAACTGAGCATATGGTCCGGAAAACGTTTCCTCATTGCTTGTTCAGTAGTTGTTTGTTCGGTACCTAAGAGGTCAGGTGGAATTTTATCACTCCTTAATAAGTGATGAATTCTAATCTGTGACTTATAAAAGACTGTTTCTAGTCCCAACTTCTTGCTATGGCTTAGAGTCATGTGATTCATAATAGACTCAATGCATGATGGTCAGGTATGTGACCTGGTAAATTTTACTTGAAGAAGTACGATCTCTTCAATGTAAATTGATTTTTAAGATTAAAATTTGCATGGATGAACATTAAAATGTTTTCAAAGATAAATTGGTAGGCAAAGAGTTTTGCACCAACCTTAATTCTTCGATCCATTCGAATATACTTAGCGATTACAGCATTTCATAATAGTATGATAACAATTGGATCTCAAGAACCACCTTCATGAATACGATTCTAGAAGAGGTAGAATATTTTATATCCACCTGTGGGTTTGTAGATCCTAATTATCCTAAGTTAATTTTGCAAGGTTAAGAGGATGTCTTAAGTAAGCACTAAAGAGTTGGAATTAGTGTGACAATCATGTCATAATATATTTCTCGATATCTTGAGGAATTATGTTGATACATGAAGTTTAGTGGGAGTAATATGGTTTTCATCAGTCTTATATGTGGAGACATCTTGATCATTTTAGATGATGGAAGATTTTTGGAGAAGTAGAATACATCTCTTAGATATCTGGATTTATGGAGATAAATTTAAAAGGATATTAGCGTTGAGTCAAAATTCTTATATTGATAATATCTTTGACTAGTTCAAGGAAGTTGAACACATGATAATTGATTTCTTTTGCTTCCGCTGCGGGATCAATTATATACGCTGTGATGTATACTCAATCCGACATTTCGCATGACGAATCATTTGCAATCAAATCCAAGTGAGAGTCACTTGATAGCCATAAAGAACATCCTTAAGTACTTGCGAAGGACTAAAGATATGTTCCATATGTTTGGAGTTTACAGTGAGTTGTGTGTAAGGGGTTACACAGATTTCAGTTTCCAAACTGATCAAAGTGATTTGAAATCAGGAACTGGCTGTGTTTTATAGAAGATTTATCTGTTGGAAGAGTTCCAAGCAAAAAATACTATTGGAAAGGTTCCAAGTAGGAGTGACATTTTCAAATATAAATGTTATGTATCCGCTAGAAATTGTTCCAGGCAGTTTATCATTGCGGATTTCACAACGGAAATAGAGTAGATTGCATCATATGATGATGCATATGAAAGTAGCTTGGATTCGACAGTATTGGAGGGACTAGAAGTAGTTCCTATAGTTGTATATCCTAACCCATGATACTGGTAAAACAGTGGGAGCTACCTTTAGACCAAGAGTCCTAAGTCTAGATTCAAACCTAGACACGTACTCAGAAAGTTTTATGTAATATGAGATTACGTAGACAAAGAGAAATAGCAATCAGAACGATGGGAAAGATGCAAGTATTGCTAATCCATTAGCCATGCATTTTGCAGGCTGAACATGATAGTCATGTCATTTCAATGGGATTGAAATATATACCTTAATTGCTAGAGATTATGAGATATGAAATTATTGATAGCGTATCAATTTTTCCAAATATTTGATAATCGCATTCATTGTTAGAGTTTCATTAAAAACTCATTTATTTAGTTTGACTAAATTTTAATACTTTGTTTATCCGAATTGGTTGAAAGAAAGGTTGAACCCAATTCAAGTGAACAGGATGAACTTAGTGTTTTGTCCCTAGTCATTCATTTGAGGTGACGTCTCGAAGTGACTAGATTGTAAGTCGATCGATGGTTGGTTCAGCACCATGGGGTCATGGAGATAACTGGTCGTTTACATAGACAGACTGTTGAGACACTCTGTCGGGCAGTGACCATAATAAAGTCCCTTATCAAAATTGTTGAAGCATGTTCGTGGCGGGGATTTCTATTTTATTCCTATGAGTCGGTTCTTTAGATTGGCGACAATTTACCTGAGTCGATGTAGTATCCGATTGACTTTGGTTTTTGTTCTAGGTCGTGCCGTGAAAGGAGGCCGATGGACATTTCTGGGTCATGGTGATCTGCATCATACAGTGTAAGATGGGTCAACAGGAATTGTCCACCCACATTGGGTATTAACATATTCGGGCCACTCGAGGAGTAGTAACTGCAAATGCGTGGCCACGCTCGGAAGAGATCTCTGGTAGATTTTCCGGTCAGACAGTTACTCTCCCAGATCGAGAAAACCACTCTACATATAATTTTCAATCGCAAGTGCGACCTGAAAGACACCTTGCGGTGAGTGGGAGGATGTGACGTTAAAGAGACAAGAGAATCGGTAGCACATAACTTGTCGAGACAAGTGGGAGATATTGTTGGAGTAGGAGTCCTCCGCATTAGTGTTGCTACATGCACAACTTGTATCGGACAAGTGGGAGATTGTTGGAGTAAGTGTCCTCCACAATAGTGTATTTATATAATAAATGTCATTTGGAATATACGTGGCATGATTAGTATATTTTGATACTCCACGTCAGTTGATTAACGTAAATCGGTAACGCTCAGCTGACTAGAGTTTGACATTATTGTCGTATGACGGGGGTTATCAACTGATCCCTTTAGGTCATACCTATAGGATGAGACCCAAATAGAATACTAATTATTTGTATACGATACAGTTTAATTAGGGCATTACATGTATTTGATATGTACGTTTAGTTACGAGAGTTATTTATTGGAAATTGAGTTAGGAACTCATTCCACTTAAGTTTATTAGTTAATTATACGATAACTGACTGAATAAATTTTACGTCGTATTTTAATACGATTAAATAAGATTTAATTTAGTGATTAATCGTTAATTCATTAAATTAATTGAGGTTATGCATATATTTTGAGGTAGAGGTAATTAGTTAATTATATTTTCAAAGAGTTGTAAAATAAATTAACTGGGCATTGTGGGACCCATTATATATTGATATAATGGTAAAATATCACTTAAAAGTTAAGTACATATTGTTTATTAATTTGTGTCATATAATTGTTATATGATCAAATTAACATCTAATTATACAAGATAATTAAACATATGATTATAAGTATTTGTGGGACAAATATCAAAAATCAAAATGGTCCATTGTGGACTCTTGTGCACCGATTTTGTGTAGACAAAATCACTAGTGATTTTACTCTACCAATTCCACACTCCAGCAAGTGATTATGACATGCTATGACACAGGATCATTATCATTATACAATCTCATACACTACCATTATGCATGTGAATAAAATAAGAAGAAAATCACCCATTTTGGGGCTTGTGTGTGCCGGCCATAGTGCCATAAAATGGGCATTTGTTGTTCATTTTCAAACACTTGATTCTTATGCTTATTTTCTTCTTCTCTCTAAAAAACTCCAACATCTCTCTAAAACTCACATGCAAACTAATATTCATATCATATTACTAGTGTAGTAATACAATAATATTAGTAGTATTATGTCTTACTTATTATCTAGTTAATAATAAGTTAAGATTATTTGGGTTGATTCTTGGGTGCAACAAGAAGGAGACCTTCTACTTTGGAGGTTGTTTTATGGAGGATCATTCACTAATTACATGCTCAAGAACAATAAGAAGGAGTTCTTATTGTGCCCATATTGAACTGAAAATTCCCAATGTAAGGATATTTTCGTCTTATCTTTTATTTTATGCTTTTATATTTGCATGCATGATAACTAGATCCTAAATCATTAAGTTAATGTAATTTAATGAACTAATTAGAAGAGTCTAATTAGAGGTATAGGACTTTCAAGACTTACCCTGATTAACTGTAAGCCCAGATGCCTTAGCAAAAGTCAGAAGAGCTCTCATCATCACCTTCACATATCTCACATCACCCATACTAAAAAGTATAAGATCACCAGCAAAACAAAGTTGGCACAGTTGCTTGGGCTTGCAAAGGGGATGAAACCTGAATCCATGCTTCTTGGTTACCACATTAAGGATCCTGGTGAAGTATTCCATACAGAGGGTAAACAGGAGAGGGACATAGGATCTCCTTGTCGAATGCCTCTCTTGCCTCTAAAATATCGAAACTGATTTCCATTGAGCACCAAAGAAACAGAAGGGGAAGAGATGCAAGCCATGATCCACCCAACCAGTTGCCTAGGGAAGTTCAAGGCATTAAGCATACCTTCAATAAAACTCTATTCAATGGAGTCATAATATTTCCTCAAGTCAATCTTCATTAGACATCTAGGGGAGCAGGACTTCCTGTTATAAAGTCTAACTAGGTCCTGGCATATCAAAATATTGTCAACAAGATCCCTACCCTTAATTTAAGCACTCTGGTTTGTACTAATTATATCAGGCAAAAATATGTTCAACCTATTGGCAATGATCTTAGTGATGCACTTATACAACACATTACAACAGGCTATGGGCCTGAAATCAAGGACACAAACATGCCTATCAACCTTAGGAATGAGAGTAAGAACAGTAGTATTCACCTATTGAAGAAGTTTACCATTACAAAACAATTCCTTTATTGCCTTGCTTATATCAGGGCCAATAACATCAAAAGCATCCTAAATAATTGACTAGTAAAACCATCTTGACTAGGAGCCTTGTCAGCTGGAATGGGGAATGGAAAATAGAGCTTCTTAATCTCATTGTCACTAATCTGCTCAACCAGTCTATCTCTCTGCTCCTCATTCACTACCTTTCCAGATCTCATTACCTCATTGAAAACTGGGGTAACTGCCCTTTCTTCACCAAGCAAATGTTTATAGTAATCCAAGAAAGCCTCCTCAATCTGCCCACTAGTAGTACATCTTCTCCCATGCTCATCATTTATAGTAAGAATTCTGTTAAAAAGCCTGCGACCCTTAATGGCACAATGAAAGTAATGGGTGTTGTCATCCCCATTATTCAGCCACTGCAACTTAGCCTTCTAAGCTAAGAAGCTCCTCCTGGCTATATCCAAATCACTAAAAGTCTTAGCTGCCTCCCTTTCGCCCCTTCTGTGATTCATATTAGTAGGATCTTCTTGAAGCTTATTCTGAATCTCGTAGAGAACCTCTTCTTCCACTCTTTTAGAGCATTCAATGTTACTATACTTTAGATTATTCAGCATTTTCAAAGGATACTTTAAAGCTTTCCGTTTCTTCACTACTTGAAACATGGTAACTCCCAGACAGGTTTCTCCCTCTCTTGCTGGACAATAGGAAGGAATTGAGAACTCCTACCCCACATATTGAAGTAAAGAAACCTAGTTTTGGTCTTCACTGAGTTATGCCACAAGTCAATGACACAAGGTCAATGGTCAAAAAGCCCCCTAGGAAGAAAACAGACATCAGTATCAGGCCCCTCAAGAATCCAAAAATCATTAGAAAGAACTCTATCAATTCTACTAAATCTCCTATCTCCCCCTTCCTGTTTATTTGTCCAAGTGAAGAAAGCCCCATGAGCAGGCAAATCTTTAAGGCCGTAATCCCCAACACAATCCTGAAAGTCAGAAATATCAGCATAGTTGACATTTGACCCTATCCTCTCATTCATAAAGAGCACATTATTAAAGTCCCCCATCAGCAACCAAGGTCCAGGAAAGCGACCATGGAAGTTCCTACAAGAATCTCACAAAGGAATCCTCTCCTGCACTTTATTGAAACCATAAACTACAGAAAGATTCCAGGTGAAATTCAAAGGCAAATAAGTTACTTGAGCCTCTTTATCTAGCACACACACCCTATAAATGGAGTCATCCCAGATAATCCAAATCCTACCACCATCCCTAATCTCATTATTTGTAATAAGTTTCCAATGCAGCCCCAACCCAGAATGCACTTTATTGATATTACTAGTTTTAACTCTAATTTCCACAAGACCAAATAAACTAATATTATTCATGTGAAGGAATCTTCTAACATCCCCCTGCTTATTAGGCCTATTTATTCCTCTAACATTCCAAAACCCTATATTACTCATTTTCAACAAACAACCTGCCAACCCTTGCACCCATACTACCTCCATAACTCTTCCCAAGAAACATCTTAACTATATCTAAGAAAGAAACACCATCACTAGTGATCCTCTCAGGTCCAGTTATAACCAGCTTTGAGATAATTCTGACAGGAGTAATAGAGTTCATCATTGCACCATTAACTGGCATAGGAGTGACCACAGAATTAGGCTCAATGAGGGGAAGCACCTCATCCACCTTCTGTTTTGGAAACACCACAGATGGCTTAGGGACCCATGCCTTCTTGACAGGTGCTGGTTCCTTAACCTGTGCTTTACCCTTCCTACACTCCCTTTTATCATGTCCAAGCTCCCTCGCAATCCAAGCATTTAAATGGTTTCCATTCATAATGCACAATCTGCTTACATAATTCCCCATTTTCATCCAAAAATTCAATGATATCAGAAAAATTCTTGCCCCATTTTAACCTCCGCCATGACCCTAGCATACCCCAGAAAGGTCTTCTCTCTCGTTGCTGGGTCTACACGAGTGTACTTACCTACCAAACCTGCTATTTTACTCAAGGCTAAACCCAAAAACTTCATACTCAATCCATAAAACCTAATCCAGATAGGTATCACCTAAGCATCAGTCTTCACCAATTTAGAGTCAGGGGTCAATTCTTTGGTAATGAGAGGTTTACTATCAAAGAATATCGGCCCCCTACCCAATACTCGTTATTTAGACCCTTCATCCTTAAATCGAACTAGACAAATGCCATTAGAGAGATAAGCAATCTTATCAATCCCATCAAATTGCCATACCCTACGAAGGAAGCCCCCCAAAACATGACCAGGAGGATTAGCCCCAAGGACAAAGCAATATATAGAGGTAGCCTAATAAAACAATTTCGGTGTAACATCTTCCATATCAATTTTAAGTTTCGGAGTTGTCTTACAAGCATATTGTGTCACCTTCTTCCTACTTGCTTCATTTCAATCCTGCTCCTCCTCCTCAGAAATTGCCTCCATCTTCTGTCGCATATTGAAATGAGCAAGGCTCGATCCACCATGGATGCTCTTCGCATCATTCTCTGATCTCACTACACTCCGATTTGTATTATTTAAAGTACTATTAGTTATAGGTGATTTAGTAGAAGATGATATATTATTATTTTGAGGAATACTAGCTACTTTAATAGGACTAGAGGGGTTAGATGAACCTTTCTTATTTTTAGCAATTGCAGAAAATTAATAAGGATAACATCATTTTTAACGTACCCATTTGTCTAGTTTTTGGTAGCTTTTTTGTTATTGATCGTGACTCAAAATGTATCTTTCACTTGGTACATGTTTTCATAAGAATCGTACCTGTTTTATCATATATTTTAACCATTTTTATCGGTACCTCATTTTATATAATACGTATCTACACCAATTTGCAATTGGTCTCACAATAAGTTTATTGAGAGAACGTCTCTCAGGTGACTTCCTGGAATAAAATTGGGGAAAAAGAGTTATACTTGCTTAAGTTGGCATGCTAAGAATAAATTACACCAAGTTCTTCTCTGTTATTGTTATTTATTTTACTAAATAAATTAAATCTGATTGAGATTTTGCAGCACTAAATTAGACCAAGTTCTTCTATGTTATTGTTATCAATTCAATTTAAAAAAATTACAACCAAAAGACAAGATAAGAAAGTTGATCCAAGAACTCAAAAGAAACTTTATTCAAAGGATTCTTCATCCATCACCAATTCACCATAATAGCAACTAGCAAGTATTACAATTCTTGATAAATCAAGTGATAATAAATAGCAAACCTCCAAACATTTTCACAAAATTAAAAAGGAGGGCACTTCCTAAATGAAACATTATCTTCACCCATCACCATAGTAGCAGCTTGCATCTTCGCTACTCCAATAATAATATTACTATTCTACCAAAACACCACCCAATCTCTGTTTAATTTGTGGCATTAAACATAACAAAATCATCCAATTAAATGAATAACCTGATAATCTGATAGTCACAAGCTGAACCCAATTACTTCACCCCTGTTTTCCTCTGTTTTTTTTTATTTGAAATTGAGGGATTAATTAATTAAAAAAGTATATACATTGTCAAAGCAAGACATATTCCTCCATATATCCACCCAAACACTCAACAAAGAACAAGTCTAAGCACAAAGACTGTTCTTCAATGGCGGAGCAATGGGAGGCACGCGGGAACGGGTAGCATTAGTAACAACCACATCATTCTTACACCAATGAAACGGCACCGTATCAGCATCATCACCAGCAGCAGTGGAGGAAGAATTATAACATACATCGCAATAAACCCTTGTCTCACTGCTGCTTGCGCCACCCGTTGAAGACGAACACGACCCCATATCGACATCAACATTATCATAATTATAGTAATCATCTGAGTAATTACTGCTACTACTCTTGTTATTATTATTATTATAATTATGATAATTAGTAGTAGGGAAATGTTGTTGTTGTTGTTGTAATAATTGATGATGATGATTATAAGCAGATAATTCATTATAAACATTAGAATTAAGATTAAGAGACATAAGATACCTCTCTTTTTCCCTCTCAATCGAATCAATCATTCTCAACCTATTAACATACTCCAAATACTCCCAATTCTCAAACTCCCCTCGGGTGGGTAAAATCAACACAGGACCCTTCTTAACGACGTCGTTTTTGGCATTATGTCGTCGACGATTGCGTCTGCCGCGTTTAAGCACAACCCAGAAGATACAGCCAGCCTCACGCAATGCACCGAAATCAAACTTACTAGTAACAGGATGACGCCGGCGATGATGATGATGATTGAGGATGTTGTTGGCATTACGATCGAGATAAATAGTGATGTGATTAGGGGAAATGCCGATTTTATTACTGAGGGTAGATTGTAAGATTTTGAAAGTCATTAAAGGGATGATTTCGACTTTGCCCAGCTCGATTTCTCTCTCTCCATCGTAGAATATTACGGGGATTTCTAGGGTTTTGCTGTTTATCATTGAATTACAATCCTCCATTCTCGTTTTTTTGAGGGGTTTTGAGGAGAGAGAAGGGATTTGTGGGGGAATGGGTTAAGTAAAGGAGTAGAAATGGAGGGGGAGTTATATAAGGAAGGTGTTGAGGCGGTGAAACAGTCATGACTTTGCCTTGCGGACCAAGTATTTCTTTTCTTTTTTTATTTTATTTTATAAAATAAAAATCAGATTTTTTTTTTTTTTTGCCTGTGTTATTTTTGGGGAAGATTTCAAGTGGGGTAACTTGCGTGGAAGAGAGGGTCAAGGAGGAAATATTTTTATAGTCCATGGACAACGTGATTTTCTCAACCTTTATTGCCTTCATTTAATTACTTCTTCGTTCGTCTCGATCAATCGTCATTTATTTCTGTTTTGGGTTGATAAAGATCAATTGTTATCTATTTTTATTTTGGATTGTATCAATTAATTGTTTTTTATTTCTAATTTTGATAAAGTTTAGACAAGTGGGAAATTGGAAGTTATGGACCCTTATGGTGTTGGACTATTGGCAAGTGGACTTATGAATTTTTATTTTTTTTGACAACGGTAAAGGAAAGGATTACATACTCATAGCCTTTATATCGAGGTTATGAGCAAGCTTATTTAGGGAGCGAGGAATGAAACTAAAATACAAGCAATGAAAGGATGAGCAAGATTGTCGGATGTCTTCTAAGATCCCATGTATTTCCCGATGGTCCTCTTCATAGCTGAAGATTTGAAGAAGCGGTTGAAGGCAGTCGGTGAGTACATGAACATGGTACAATTTCCGGGAGATGGCCCATAAAAGGACATTCTCAACCCCAATAGCTTCAGCCTAGAGCGCGCTCTCGGAGAAGAATTTCGAACACTAATGGTGGAAAATTGAGCATGGACTTATGAAATAAACCCATGACTTTATTAATATTTTTCTCTTCTTTTTCTCATTTATTGGGTCTTTGTGCCAAACTGAATAGATAAGAAATGATTGATACGAGTAAATATTTCACATCTTTTTTCAATGTATCGGGCAATCTTTAGTGATGTCAATGGGCCGGAAACGAGTGGATATTGTTGTACCGTACCTGCCTCTTTTGTGGCGGGTATGAGTATGACTCGCCATGGGTAGTAGGGCGGGAGTGGATTTTGCATCTTACCCACTTTATACCAGTTTACCCGTTAATTAATAAAAGAAAACATAGTAATACTATGTCAAACCTTTTAAAGTTGACTTATTGTTGAAAATCTAACCTTTTAAAGTTGAAATTTGAAATTTGATAATGGTTAAACTATCCGGATTTGAATCCCGATCGGTTTTTTGGTTTTAAAATTATTAGCTTTTTGAGGATTCGATCCAAAAAATATGGATATCCAAAAATCTGGATATCCGAATTTTAAGATTCAGAACCATCCATTTAATATACATGATAAAGTCAATCTCATTTGGGTTGTCTCACACAGACAATTCTATCCATTAACATTTATCACACTTACTAAAAAATACATGTTTTACTTAATACATCATAACTATGTCGATCACATAATTTAAAGATCTTAAAACCACAAAGTTTACTGAGTGATGGACTACGAGAGTAAGGTTTATAGATTCGTATTTTGACGATGTAATTGTGTTTTGTGATTTCTTTTATCAAATTTTTTTTAAAAAAATTATTAAACTGAGTAGTGAGCACTGACAATGTCAATTTGCCTAGTTTTTTCTTTTCATTTTTAGTTATTTTAAAATTCGGATATGTTAAAATTTCCCGATCTATAATTTATTATTATTAATTTTTTTAACGCAATTTTCATTAAGATCGACCAAAAAATTTACATGAAATTAGTGGGCAGCCGAGATATTATCTGGGCTCCCACACCCTAAGCAACAACAAAGCTAAGTCTAGAAAAAATGTAAGCGACAGCTCGAGCCCCGACATCCTGAGATACAGAAAATTTCTGAATCCGCTTGAGCAAGGAAACAGCATCCGTATCCATCTCCCCTAGCGAAGAGAAGGAGAAGGGTAGAAAACCATATCCCGCTGTCATGCACGTATCCCAGTACTTAGCACACTTACGCTGAGCAGTATCAGCGACAACACAACCAGGCACAAAATCGGACATCCCAGACTGACTCAAGGGAGAAGACCCCGTCAGATCAACACACACATCTCGCCCCCTGTCCCAAGAATAGAGTAACAAAACCGCCGGACGAAGAGGCTTATCATGCCCATCAACCAAACCAATGTCAACCTCCTTACCGACAGAAATCCCAGATCTGAAACAGATATTCAAAAGAGTATCGCGAACGAGGTTATGTCGATGCTTAATGTCCACCATACTATCACAAGACACAGCATGATCACCATATATATCCCCATCAAAGACCATAGAACAAGTAGGACAAGGCCTAGACACCGTGAACAACGGAACACCGAGTCGATAGCTAAGCACACTACGGTAAGTTCTTCCATTCATAGTCTGCCCTAACTCAGAAATAGGAACTGCTCGCAACCAATCAGAGCAGTGAGTGAAAGTCCATTGACCCTAATTAGACTCCCCTAATTAGTTACTAATTAACTTGTTAATTTAATATTTAATGATCTATGTAACATGCATGCAAATATAAAGGCATAAATAAATATAAGATGAAATTTCCTTACATTGAGAAATTTCGGTTTAAATGGGCACAATAAGAAACTCCTTTTCTTATTGTTCTTGAGCTAAAAATAATAGGATGAACCTTCTTGAAAGAACTTTCAATGTAGAAAGTCTCCTTCCAACATGCACCCAAGACTAACCCAAACAATCACTATAATTTTAGACTAGAAAAATATAGTGACAAGTAGTGACTAATATTAAATTTATTACTACTCTAGTAATATAGGAATATTAGTTGTTTAGTGAGTTTTAGAGAGAAGTTGGAGGAAATAGCAAAATCAAGTGAAAAATTGAGCAAATGAAATGATCAACCAAAGTGCCCTTTTATAGGCACATTGGCCGGTCACCATGCTAGATTTTGAGCCATTATTTTGCTTATTTTAATCTCATGCAAAATGGTAGAGTGTAGGATAGTATATGATCATGTTCATGTGTCATACATGTCATAATCACATGTTGTAGTGTAAGAAAAGAAATGAACAAAATCATTCCTTCCACTCACATGGAATCCGGCCTATACATGGCTAAATGGTTCATTTTGATTTTTGATATTTGTCTCACAAATACTTATAATCATATGCTTAATTATCTAGTATAATTAAGTGTTAATTTGATCATATAACAATTATATGACTCAAATTAATAATCATTATCCACTCAACTATTAAGTGATATTTTACCATTATATCAATATATAATGTGTCCCACAATGTCCAGTTAATTTATTTTACAACTCTTTGTAAAGATAATTAACTAATTACCTCTACCTCAAAATATAAGCAAAACCTCAACTAATTTAGTGAATTAACGATTAATTATTAAATTAAATCTTATTTAATTATATTAAAATAAGACGTAAAATTTATTTAGTCAGTTATCGTATAATTGACTAATAAACTTAACCTGTATGAGTTCCTAACTCAATTTCTAATAAATAACTCTTGTAACCAAACATATATCAAATATATATGTAAATAACTAATTAAACTGTATCATATACAAATAATTAGTTTACTGTTTGGGTCTCATCCTTTAGGTGTGACCGAAAGGGGTCAGTTGATCACCGCCGTAATACGACAATAACGTCTAACTCTAGTCAGCTGATCCTTATTGATTTACGTTAATCAACTGACGTAGAGTATCAATATACTAGTCATCCCACGGATATTCCAAAATGATATTTAATATATAAATGCACTATTGTGGAGGACACTTACTCCAACAATCTCCCACTTGTCCGATACAAGTTGTGCATGTAGCCACACTATTGCGGAGAACTCCTTCTCCAACAATATCTCCCACTTGTCTCGACAAGTTGTGTGCTACCGATTCTCTTGTCTCTTTGTGTCACATCCTTCCACTCATCACAAGATGTCTTTCAGGTCGCACTTGCGATTGAAAAATATAAATAGAGTGGTTTCTTGATCTGGGAGAGTAACTGTCTGACCGGAAAATCTACCAGAGATCTCTTTCGAGCGTGGCCACGCATTTCCGGTCACTACTCCTCGAGTGGCCCGAAGATGTTAATACCCAACGTGGGTGGACAATTCATGTTGACCCAACTTACATTGTATAATGCAGATCACCATGACCCAAAAGATGCCCATCGACCTCCTATCACAGCACGACCTAGGATAAAAACCAAGGTCAATCGGAAACTACACCAACTCGGGTAAATGGTCGCCAGTCTAAAAAATCGACTCATAGGAATAATATAGAAATCCCTACCACGAGCAGGCTTCAATAATTTTGATAAGGGATCCTATAAAGGTCACTGTCCGACAGAGTGTCATACAGTCTGCCTATGTAAACGACCAGTCATCTGCATGACCCCATGGCGCTGAATTGGCCATCGATCGACTTACAATCTAGTCACTTTGAGACGTCACCTCATATGAGTGACTAGGGACTATAGTACTAAGTTTATCTTGTCCACTTGAATTGTGTTCAACTTTTCATAAAACCAATTCAGATAAAACAAAGTATTGATATTTAGTCAAACTAAAATAAAGAGTTCATATAAAACTCGAACAACGAATGCAATTATCATATATGTAAACATTGATATAATATTCAACTAATAAATATCATATAATCTAGAGGAATTCAGGTACTCGTCTTAATCCCATTGCGATGACATGCCCATCATGCTTAGCCTTTGAAAGAGGCTTGGTTAGAGGATCAGCGATGTTATCGTCTGTCCCAACCTTACATACATCAATTTCCTTCCTCTCCACATAATCTCTAATTACATGGTATTTCCTAAGTACATGTCTAGACTTTTTACTAGACTTGGGTTCCTTTGCTTGAAATATAGCCCCACTGTTATCACAATACATCATGATTGGATATGCGGCAGTGGGGACTACCCCTAGACCTTCCATGAATTGCCGAATCCACACAACTTCCTTAGCAGCCTCTGATGGTGCAAGGTACTCAGCTTATGTTGTAGAATCCGCAGTAACGCTTTGCTTGAAACGTTTCCAGCAAACAGCTCCTCCATTCAACATAAAGACATAGCCGGATTGGGATTTTAAATCATCCCTATCAGTTTGGAAACTGGAAACCGTGTAACCCTTTACACGCAACTCAGTTTATCCTCCAAACACCAAGAACGAATCTTTAGTTCTTCGTAAGTACTTAAGTACGTTCTTGACGGCGATCTAGTGACTCTCACCTGGATTGGCTTAATAAAGACTCGTCATGCTGAAAGCATATGCAACGTCGAGGCGAGTGCACATCATAGCATACATGATTGATCCAACTGCGGAAGCATAAGGAATTAATTTCATGCGTTCAATCTCTTTGGTGACGGTAGAACTCTGTGATTTACTTAGAGTGATACCATGACCTATGGGAATAAAGCCTCTCTTAAAGTCTTTCATTTTGAACCAATCAAGAATCTTATCTATATAAGCTTCTTGACTTAATTCTAGTATCTTTTTCGATCTATCTCTATAGATCCGGATACCCAAAATGCGTTGTGCCTCTCCCAAGTCCTTCATCTGGAAATGTTTCCCTAGCCACTCCTTTGTAGAAGTAAGCATTAATATATCATTCCCAATGAGAAGTATGTCATCCACATACAAAATAAAGAAAGTAACTTTGCTCCCACTAAACTTCATGTATAAACATGGCTCCTCGACACTTCGAGTGAAACCGTTTTGTTTAATAACATGATCGAAGCGATGATTCCAAATCCTAGATGCTTGCTTAAGACCATTAATGGATCTCTTAAGTTTGCATACTTTCTTAGGATTGGATTTATCCACAAAACCTTCAGGTTGTGTCATATACACTTCCTCTTCTAGAAGCCCATTCAAGAAGGCGGTTTTGACATCCATTTGCCAAATTTCATAGTTATGAAAGGCGGCAACCGCCTGGGTTGCACGGACACGGCCAAATTTTGCCCTCCGCGTGTCCGACACGGTGTCGGACACGGACATGCCTAGGACACGGCTCCAAACGTGTCGGACACCTCAAAAACCGTGTCCTTGGTTTTTTTTAAAAAAAGGTGTGTCGGACACGGTCCAAAAAAAATTGGACACGGCCCGTATTTGATTGGACACGACATTAACAATAAATCCCTAATATTATTTCAAAAACCCACAATTTCACCAAAGGCAGTCGTTCAACCAACGTATCAATTTCTTTCCCCCTTTCCCGTCGCCCGCCAGCTCCTTGCCGCCGTCGCTGCCAGTCTCCTCCTCGCCGCCTCTGCCACCAGCGCCGCCGTCTCTGCCAGCCTCCTCCTTGCCGCCGCTGCCTTCAGGTTTCCCTAATTTCTGATTTCCCTAATTTCTTATTTCCCTAATTTCTTATTCAAGGGTTTTGCTTGCTTTTCTCTAATTAGTTATACTCATAGACTCATAGTCATAGATAATCAAGGTTTGTGAATTTGTGCTTTGTGAATTTGTGAACTTGCATCTGTGAATTTGTGAATTTGTGTGAATTTATGTGAATTTGGCATAAATGGCATAAATGGTTGTGTCAAATATATTTTGAGAATATGTTGACTTTGTGAATTTGGCATAAATGGCATAAATGGCAAACGTGTGAATTTTTGAATTTGGCTGTGTTTGTGATTTGTGCATAAATGGCTGTATTTGTGCATAAATGGCTTTAAATAAGATGTGATATGTTGACTTTAAATGCCATTTATTTGTGCCATTTATACTGAATTTGTGATATGCTGAATTTATTCGTATCAATCAAACCATTATTTGTGCTCCAATTATACTTGTTATTGTTATCATATTTTGCAGACAATATATAATGGATTCTAGTGGTGGTAGTGTTAGTGCTCAAAGTGATGACATTGAGGATAATCCTTTGTGGAGATTTGTTGATAAGGGGAAAAAAATAACAATAGGTGGAGGTAATGCCAATTTTAAATGTCACTTTTGTAAAATTGTTAAGGGTGGCACTTATACTAGAGTGAGGGCTCACTTGTTGACAATTCCGGGGAAGGGAGTTAGTGTTTGTGAGAAAGTGTCAAACGATAATCTAGTTAAATTGACAAAATTAGATGATGCTGCGGAGGCTAAAAAAAGAGCTTTAAAACCAAAAGTTCCTCTTTTTCCTAATGAAACTTCTTCCTACGATATTAGCTCTAGACAACCAAATATTCAATTTGGTAAGAAAAGAAAATCCACCAATACTATTCCTATATCTTTTAATATACAAGCTCGTAACCATTTGGATGCGGAAATTGCTAGAATGTTTTACACAAGAGGGTTGCCTTTCAATCTTGCAAGGAATCCTTATTATGTGAGGTCTTACTGTAACACCCGCAAATGTGTCCTATTTTTCTAGTAAAAATATTTTACGGATACTTTTCAGCAAATTTTAGTTTTAATTTAGAATTTAATGTTCCGAGTCGAATTTAGAATTTCCGAGTTCGTATTTGGAATTTCCGCGAGATTTCATGTAAATCCCGTCTTAAGTCGTATTTGACTTTCGTTGACTTTTTCCCTCATATACTCCCTTCCTCACCCTAACCTAATTCATTCACACAACTCAACTTTTCCTTCTTCTCTAAGAAAACCCCATAAAACCTTGCCTCCATTTTTGATCCGTCTTAGATTCGTCGCTACTCCTTCGTTACTCGCTCAAATTCACGTAAGTTCGTCTTATTCTTCCCCTCTCATCTTCCTCTATCCGTATTGGTAATAAAATTACCGTCTTTCTCGCTTTTTAAATTATCCGTCTTTCTCAAGGTGAATGATATTCATCTTTTATTATCTAATTGTATGTAGGTGGAGACTAGGAAGGTTTAGAAATCGATTAAAGGCGCGAAAAGGTAACGGTGAAGGGTTACTCGATATCATTTACGTGTTTTACATGATTTCTATGTTAGAATTCGTATTTAGAATACGATTAGAAAGCTTAGGAATTGTATTATTGATAATGATTGTTGTTAGTTGATGACTTTTGATGATGATTATTGATTGTTGATAGTTGTTAGAAGTGAATCATGAAAATTGGAAATGTTTGAATGTATGTTGAAGGCTCTCGGGTGAACTGGTAACTCATGTCACGGGCGTGAAATACAAGTCACGGTCGTGACTTGTGCATTTTCACTGCACTGACCCCTTTTCGTAAAATGAGCATATCTCCTTCGTTACTTGCTTGTTTTGGGCTTGTGACCTATCGTTGGAACCGTAAGAGGATAAGCTATCACCTCGACTTGAAATTTCTGCATTTGCATATCTAGAACTCTAGTTATGACAATTTGAAGTGGACCCTTGTTTTAGTTAGTTTCCAAACTTGTTGTTTTGGAGAGGTGATCTATGTTTTTATTCATTATGCTTCATAAACTTGTTCTAATGCTTATGTATCATGTATTGATTCATTTTTATCATAGTTAAGTTTATATAATTCCCTATTCTCATGTTTTGTGACGGTTTTTGGTATGTCCCACTTTGAGTCGGTTTTACCTTTTGTTTTTGTTGTGAGCACTAATCTTTCAGTGCTTTGAACTCTCATTCCCCGGTCATACTTTATAACCGTTAGACTTAAATGTCGGAGCGGTGAAGTGTAACCGTGATGCCGTTGTGCATTTGTTTAGTGGGGATATGACGACGTTGTTAGGAGGCGAACACAATGCGTTGATCGACCCGGCCGTCAAATGTTGTATCCTTGAGTTAGACTTTAGTTGCTATTGAGTGGGATCTATTATTTTATTGTATTCTAATACATTATGTCAAAATTTCCACCTCTATCGCCCGTCCTCTGTTTAGCAATCAGACTTCCTTACTCTTTCAGTATTCATACGCACCTGCATCCGCAGCTAATTCTTAAAAGTAGTTGCTGAGTTATTTTATACGCACGAGGCTCGAGGTTGAGTTCTACACCGATCCCTTCACATTTGAATGAGCGGCTCTTTATGCTTTAGTAAGAAGGATTAGTCTCGCCCTGAGGCGTACCCCGCTTGAAGAATGCTCTTTGAGGGTTTTAAGAATAGCAATTATAGGGGAAACTAATTCATTGATGGAGCCGAAGCCCTAGTTTCTTGATGATAGGAATTGCCGTTTTCTTCTTTCAATCCCACCGTATCTGCTGAGCCTATCGGAGTTGCCTATGTGAGGCATATCAATTTCCTTCCGATCTCTGGACTCTTTCTTTCGTAAAGCTTGGCTTTGGGGCGTATACAGAGTGAATCTAAGCATGACTTTCTCTTTCTTTCAGAACCTCTAGCTCTTTCTATTGATTACTACTCAAGTCAGGACTAGCGTTCGCACATCTCTTTTGAAAGGCTAAGATGTTTGTATTAGTACCTTTTCACTCTTAGCTTAGGGACTTAGGAAAAAAATATAGGTTCTTCTAGGCGTACTACTGAAAACAGTAGCATAAAGGATTCCCCCATAGTTGGACTGCTTGCTAACGCGAACTGCTAAACCGAAGCTTAAAAGCTGTAGTAGAAAATTCTCAATTCAACCGATTCTCGTTCTCGAAAAACCAATCGTCCAATGTTTGTTCTTAGCCAGTGTACATGAAGAGAGGCTGGAACATCACTTGATGAAAGGGTTGATCAAGAGACCGAAGCCGGTGAGTTTGCGTACTCGAGTGAGGGTACTTTGGTGAAGAGTACTTAGCTTTGTAAATAGCATCTGATTACTCAACCTAGGATAAAGTTAGAAAGGAACAGGCTCACGACTAAAAGTAGGATGAGGAATAGCAGGCAAATTCTCACTGTACGCCCCGGCAATGGCGTTAAGAACACTCAACCCACCAACCGTAAAAGTCACAACATAAGCATCCACCCCACGAGACAGGCGATTCATGTGAGGTTTAAGTTCACGATGGCCCATACAATGTCATAAAGAACTGGAATTACACCGGGATGTGCATGCTTTATGCATAAAGTTAAGAAAAAGGAGTCGTCCCATAGCAATGTAAGACCACCACTTTGATCTCTGCCACTCTCGCCTGGAGGATAAATCAGAGGTAGTAAGGTGTCCAGGTAGAGTGATCTTACGGGTAGTAGCTAGACCACTTGGATGTCGAATAAGTGTTAACAAAATATGTTTTTCAAGGTAGTTTACTTACTTAGTGCTTGCGCGCTAAGGAAACAAGTAAATACTACAAGCTCCTTAGCTAGGTAATTTTTTTATTATAATTCCATTCTTTCTTTTGACTATGATTGGGATCAATCTTTCCCAAACACTAGGGAAGCCGTTCCAGAAAAGGGACCAATGGAAAAAGATCCACCAAATCAGTGAAAATGGGAGTTCGTCTCTTAGTTTACGTTCTGGAAGAGATCGACCACCGGGTTCGGGCGTTGAAGGAGCCTGCTCTTACAAAATAGGCCAATCTGATCTCCATCTCTGGGATGACTTCTAGGGACTGACTGCTGTTACAGAGCCGATACTTCTAGAACTAGTGGAATACACCGCTAGGCCAGTAAACTATGACGTATGTCTCCAGGGGCAGCAACCTGATTACTTTCGTACTCAAGGGCAGGAAAGCTTTCTATCCAGAGCAGGCTCGACCAGCAGCTTACCCACTAACCCGATTAGGTAACACCTGCAGATACAGGAGCGGCGACTAACCGCTCAACTTCAAAAGCAGCTATCGCTTCCCCAGGGCCATCCCCCTCTTAGTTCTCGAATTTCAATCAAATTCTCAGTTTCGACGGTCTTTGTTATTGACAACTGAAAGATGGCGCTTGAAGCTAGTACGCGTGGAGACCCCATTCTATGAAAGGGTGTGGACGCACGAACTGCAAGGTCCCTCTGCGTCCTCCTCGGACCTCCTTTATTTATGGACAAGCCAGTGAATTTCCCTCATTTATTTATGATTACACTGCTGCACTTATGCAAGCACAGGGTGGCTTTCTATCTCCAGGATAGGCTAAGGAAGCTTGCTATTCTTTTGATTTTAAAATTTATGATATGACTGTACTTGAGCACTGAATGCGAATAAGGAAAGGTCTGGTTCGAAGTAAACCTCACCCGAGGCAGCCTCAGATTCGACTGATATTGCAGCTAAATACGAGGCAGAAGAGGAAGACCTATAAGTAAGTCTCAGGCCCAGGCTCAGGCTCAGGAATTGGAACAGGACTGCTTGTGCAATCAAAGTTTTTTGTTAAAACCCCAATTAAGACTTTAACAACCTAAGCACTAAGACGCTAAGGACGCTAAGGCAGGAGGGGAACTGGCTTCTTAGTCTGTTCCTGCATTATTGTATGTATGATCAAACCCCGATGTTGACTTCGAAGGTCTATCATCTGCTCGAGACAAAATTCTCTTGTTCAAAAGAAATGGTACCTGTCTCACCTGCAAATACAGCTTTTTCCTAAAGTTCTGGAGCGAGTGGAGTTCCGGAACGAAGCACTTGGCATTGGTTTCCCGCCTCACTCTACTTTCAGAGAGAAAAATCATTTCACGAGGTAAAATAGTCTTCCTCGGGAACAGAATGAGGCTGAGGATGAGTTCTTTTATTCCAGAACGTGGAATAGGATGTTACCACTGTATGAGAAACTTATTACCTCTGCGACTATAGTACCCTCATTTTATGAGGTAAACTCCTAGTCCTTTTATGGTTATGGCAGCGGAAAAGGGTGGTGACCAATCAGCCCTACACGGCTTTCAGAAAAGGAAGGCGCAGTCCCAGTTACAGAAGTCTCAGTCAAAGACGAAGTAGCCAACGGGGCTTTTGAGGCAGACGATGAAGAAGCTGTTGGAGGAACAGCGGCTGGTGAACCGGCTTTTGATGCTGTTGGAGTTGGTAAAGAGAGGTCCTGTCTTATAGACCAGTATTCCTACCCCTTATATCAATAAGCAGGGAGCGCAGCTTCCTAGCTTATATAGGTACTGAGCCTAACTTCAAGCGAGGAAAGAGAAGTCAAAGCAGCCGTTTCTACCAACGATGATTAGCTTAGGAAAAAGCGCGGTTTTATAGTCTTCCAGTGGTAGGACCTTCGAGGGCAGGGCAACAGAGGTTTTGATTAGACTAAAATGGCCAATGATGGAATCTAGGTCTTTAGATACGAGTGCCTTTATTTGGCTGGGGTTTGATTTCATTTATTTGAAGCTAGGTTCGTGATTGCTTAATAATAAGGAGACAGTGGCTCTATAGCAGGAGCCCCCCCTTTCTACGTGAGGGGGCGCAGCCGGTAACGAGAAGGTATGATTGGAAGTCAAGAATACAAGGCTTTAGATGCAAGTTCCCGATTGTCCATTAAGGCGGGCTCTTCAATATTTATGGATTCAATTGGCGAAGAGGGGCTTGCTGCTGTTGAAGGCGCTTTTGAAAGAGTAGCTTTTGCTGGAGATGATGTTGGGGCTTTTGCCAATGTTGGAGATGCTATTGCTGGAGGAAGGTCCCATTAATTATACAGTAGGACTCTTATAATCTTTAGTTCCTTTCTTGGGACCACCTAGCTTATATAGGTACCCTCTCTGCAAGCAACCTAGTTTAGGCGTTCCACGAGAAAACAGAACCTCAGTACAAGAAACCGAAGTCATCTATTCATAAGTCCCAGACCCCGATCAAGAGGTAGCCAACGAAGGAGTAGTTCCTAAGTCTCAGTCCTATCAGTACTAAAAGGAGATTCCGGTGTTGATCGGGGACAGGCTGTTGATGCCTTAGTGTGATTATTCGTCCTGCTTTAAAAAGAAAAGATCCTGGTAGCAAGGGAGTCTTGGATTAGGAATGTTGGGAGCTCTGGCAACCACCCTACTAACTGAAGACGCAGCCGATGCGCTTAGGGAAAGCCCGGGTTTGTTCCAACTTGGGACCTTCAAAGTATAGTTAGTGTAACCCTTTCGTTGATTAAAACAGCCATGCGAACGGAATTCCTTCTTTTTCTCGAGCAAGCAGCGGTTGCTTTCTTAATGAATAGTTTGGGGCATATCCTCATGCCGCGTGAAGGCATGAAATGACTCGAGCACCAGGAAGAGGAGACTAACTGAACAGTTAATTCCGTGCAAAGGTATAAGAATTCGATCGCCAACAGGCAATTCGTTTGCTCAAGTAGGGGCTTTTGCTACCCCTGTACCTCGTTTCAATCTCCTACAAGGGGTTTTGATCTTTTAGACCATGTTCAACCAAATTCCCCAGCAAACAGTGGAAGACTCACAAATAGGTCTCAGTTTATCGGGGAAAGTGACTGTTGTTAGCCCAACAGCACGGGAAACTAAAAGAGATTCGAGGTGAAACCGAGCTCTCCGCAAGGAAGTTTCGGCGGGTGTTGGCCCAAAAGAAGCAGCCCTTTCTGCCGTTGGTGCAGTTGGAGCTTATGCAGGTGGAGCTTTTTCATATGCTGGAAAGATAGGTCCTTACTCTACCTGTAATTTACTTGGTTTGTCTTGGCTAATTGGGGACCATCCAGCAGTAAGGTACCGAGTCTACCCATTTCACAAGAAAAGAAGAAAACAAAGACGCGGGCAAAGAACGAGTTCTACCAGATCCCGAGGAACAAGAAGTTCAACCAGATACACAGAACAAAGTAGAGGAATAAGACGAAGAGGCCGTCGATTCAAGGGCAGAAGATGGTGCCGATTCAGATGATATTGGAGATCAAGGCTCCACTATATATATTATATTAATAAGTAGCAATCTTTACTGGGAACCTGATCCTACTGCTCACGTCAAGAGCTCGAGTGACAAAGAAAGCAACTAAAGCGTGAAACAAGAGAGGAGATTTCTAAAGAATCCGTAAAATGGCAACACTTTTTCAGGTTTTGCTCTTTTAGACCACTTTTACCAAGGATTGATAAACCTTTCTGGTGGGATCATCTTAAGGAGGTCCCTTATCTTAGATACTGGAATCTGGCTCTTAACTTATATAATATAACCAATTCGAAACCACCTTCCTTTCTCTTTTCGCAGCGTAAAGATTCAAAGTCCAAGGAGTGAAAAGGCGGCTATGCAACTATTGTTCTTGTTGCGCGTAATCAAAAGATTGTTCCAAACGCGACGAGAATTCGGTTGAGTGGTCTCACTTTTCATAATATGAGAACAGGTACTTTCGAAAGCAGCTGAAACACCTAACGCGCGAATCAAAGAAATA